>VZSF01000966.1:80946-127685 GCA_013398295.1 Chionis minor | reverse complement strand
TAAATGGTTGTGGGTTCTTCAAAGCGTACGAGATGGACGGGGAGATGGAGGAGAGGAGGAGATGGGCAGGGAGGCCACGGGCAGTGAGATAGTGACCAGGGAGGTGATGGGCAGGGAGACGAAGGACTAGGAGACAGAGAGCAGGGAAATGATGGACAGGAAAACGAAGACCAGGAGATGATGGACCAGAAGCCAGGTAGGTGGGGAGCTCTGGACCCTGCAGAGCATGCCAGGTGCCACCCTGGGGCCCTGCCCAAACTTCCCCCTGAAGCAGGCTGTTTGGCATAACCAGCACATGGGGGAAAAAAATTTCCTTTTTCTACGGGCTGTTGAGCTTTTGCCTGGAAACATGGGGATCCCTTCAACATTTGAGGGAAAGCTCATTTCCTGAGTCCGGGACAGACAGAGGTGCTTCCTCTGTAGGTGCTGGTGGAGTCACTCCCCCTCAACACCCACCCCAGCAGTTTGAAAACTACATATAAAGCAAACAATATTTCCATAAATAGCAAATAGGAGTTCCCTAGCCTCAGAACTTGCACAGAAAGACCTCCATGCATCTCGCCAGAAACTATTAACAACCTGTAATCCATTCCTAATTTTGGTAACAATCCTCGGGAGCGAATGACTGCAGGAGAAGGCAGAAGGGTGTTCCCGCGCGGGAGAGCCCGGGCTGCGTGGTGCCGCGTCCGTCCTGCGCGACCTGGGACCTTTCGCTGCGCTGCCCCGAGTTACTCATTAACTCCAACAGGGAGCAAGGGAGAACATGGACATTTCTGCTCACTAGGCTAAAGGAAACACCTCCACAAGCCAAACCTTGATAACTGGTGTTATTAACATTGTTATTAACAGGTTTGTTGGGTTTGGCATGATAAAAGAAAATAACCAACAGAGGTCGATGGTATAATATTCCTAAAATGTGCCCTAAATATCCCAGTATATTCATTTCGAGCCACTGTATGTGGGATACCTGACCCCATGGGTTGAACATCAGTTCGTTTAGATCATTTCCATCCTAAGGAGGGTCTTCCCAAAATCCCTGCTGCCAGAGCAGTCCGAATGTTTACTCATAACTCTTATTTTCCAATGTAAACCCGTGTTTGGCTTCTAGCGCGACAAAGCAGCACGTTGTTGCCTCTGTTGCCCAGCGAACGAGAAGGGAATGCTGCCTCCTGCGCAGTTCACCTGGGTTGTGGTTGGTTTCGGCAGGAGTCCCAAAATCCATAACCCCTTTGGACCTCACCCGGGCGGTCACCGTCCCGCGGGCCCTTCGCCCTGTCCGCAGGGGAGGGAAACCAGCCAGGGCTCTCGCTGCGTGGCCGCCCGTCCAGCCCTCGCTCCGTGCCCCGCACTGGCTCTTACGTCGCTTTTTACTGGGGGGGGGGGGGCGGAAATACGGGAGGAAAATGAAAGCAGGGGCTGCACACAATATTTTGGTATTGAATTTCCTGATGACACACCGAAATCTGGGAGACAGCCCGAGCGCAGAGCCCTGCGGTGGCATGAGAGCGAGCTATGAAACACTGTGATCCATCTCAGCTGTACCATTCATCATCCCAAGCAACTTATTCCCCTCTGGCGCTGGCTCCGACCAGTCTGCTCGCAGCCCTCCTTGGCCAGGCAGGGAAACAGGGGTCAGTGGGAGCTGCCGGCTTGGAAACTCTCCCAATAATTCAGTTAAAAGAAAAGCAAAAGGTTATTTAGCTCTGCCAGAAACCATCACCCCGTTACCCACGCTTGCGAGAGGCAAGTGGCAGATGAAGAGCTTTATTTTTCCCCTTCCAACAGCAGCGGCTTTTTCTAGTCAACACCCTCTTCTTTCTGCAGCACCCAGTTACGTTTCCTGCCTGGAAGATTACTAAGTGGATGGCGGGCGGCACCTTAGGACAAGCATGCCCTGAACCTGAGGGGTGGGTTTGCTGCCGGAAGGCGAATCGCGCTGGGAAAGGCGAGCGAACTGCTGTGTCTGGTTGCAAGGAGAGCCCCCCAGCAGGCTGCACAGAAAGCTAATTAAATGGTATTGTTCGTTATCCGAGGCTGCCGCTGGGAAGCTCTGCGCTGCAGACACAGTAATAAAAGAATATGTTTAATTTGTTTTTTTAGGTGGTAATGAATATGCTGCAGAGGGTGTTAAGGGAGTCACTAGTTTTCCTCCAGCTGTTCCAGAAAGACTTTTCTCCTTTCAGGAATGCTGGTAGAAGCAATTTCTCACTGATGGCAGGACCCGGGGATCCCACCAGGAGTGCAACTGCCCCACGCGCTCCCTGCATTTACCACACAACAGAGCTCCTGGGAGCTCTCAGACCCCCAGCCAGCCAAGAGGGAGGTTTGGGACATTCCCCGTTTTATTGTGGTGCCGTCGCTGCTGCCGGAGCAGGGCAGCATCCTCCGGGGCACGTCTCCAGCCCCAGAGCTCGCTGGCTGATGGGCCAAGCTGCCCGCCAGCGTCTCCGCTCGGGGGATGAGCAGCCCTCGGCGTGTCAGAAAGGTGGGCATGCCCAGAGCATTGCACCTAGTGACAACTCAATGCGTAGAAAAGTCGCTGCTTTTCCTCTTTGTGGTATCCCCAATTCCTCAAGAAGTCGCTGATCCGCAGCGTTGGGTCTTTGCAACCTGTTGGCTTTGATCCTGCTCCGGGGGGCCAAGTTGTGGACACATTTTTATGAGGAAGCAGTGATTTTTGTACCATGCTTTGCTGCCACATGGGAGAGAAATAGAGACTTTTCCCCCATAAGAGCCGAAGGTGAAACAACTCCGCATCTGCCTTTTGCTTCTCGAGGAGCCTTGGTTCGTGCGTCAGATGCGAGGCCGCACGTTGCTGGTCTCAGCATCTCACCCGGCACGGCTGCTGGAGACCTGCAGTGCCAAACAGGCCCACGCTGCCTCTGTAAGACCGAATCGCAAGGTTATTTTTGGGAAAAGGGAAGTGCTTAGAGGAAAGGAAATAGGTTAAATCAGTCCACGTGCGTGTTTATTTCACCCAGAGCCCCACCAGTCCCAGCGCTGCACATGGAGGGTCTGATGGTGGCTGCTCTGGGACGCAGGAGGGTTTCAGGCCAGGATGATGCTGGTCCCAGCTGATGGCCGGCCCCGTCCCTCCTGCCCAGCACCGGCCGCGGTGGGTGGGGATGCTACTGCCGTGTACCCCCGGCAGCGCCCTCCGCTGCTGTTGCACGACACTTTAACAACAATAACACCCACAAGGCTGGCACGATTTGGGGGTTCGTTAGCGGGGCCATCACGTTTGCGGGGCAAAAAGGTAACAACGCAACATCAGACCCAGGGGGGATTTCAGATCCACCCGCCCCACCAGCGTGCGGCTGTTTCCTGCTGGTGTCAAGGGGTTACAGGGAACGAGCGAAGCACCTGCGCTTCCCGGAAATTATTTCTCCCAACCCCGGTGGTTTTATCACTTCCATCAAAGCGTGGCAGGGAAGCGCAGGGCTGAGGCGGGCGCGGGGCGCTCAGATACCATCTTTAATATCCGCCGGAGCCGCCTGCTTCCCACGGCGGCGGGGCTGTCCGTCATCGCCATGCGCAGAAATCCAGCCCGCTCCCCCAGGGCCCCCCACCGCTTCGGCACCGCGCCGTGTCCCCTGTCCCGGGCGGCCGCCGCTCCATGGGGGAGAGTGGGAACAGGCCACGGGGGACGGCGGCTGCGGAGCCGGTGGCAGGCGGGGCGCTTCTCCCGGTGCCACCAGACCTCTGACCCAAGGACCCCAGCGCGGCACCAGCCCCTGTACCGGGTGGACGGGGGGGACTGGGGAAGCGGGGTGGGGGTGCGGGTGTAGGAGCAATTAGGTGCAGGTGTAGGTGCAGGTCCAATTAGGTGCAGGCACAGGTGTAATTAGGTGTAGGTGCAAGAGCAGGTGTAGGTGCAGGAATAGGTGCAGGTGCGGGTGTAATGAGGTGCATGCGTAATGAGGGGCAGGTGTAATGAGGTGCGGGTGTAATGAGGGGCAGGTATAATGAGGTGCGGGTGTAATTAGGTGTAGGTGCAGCTGTAGGTTTACGCACAGGTGCAGGTTGAGGTGTAATTAGGTGCGCGTGTAATTAGGTACAGGTATAGGTGCAAGTGTAGGTACAGATGCAGGTGCATGTGCCGCTGTAATTACGTGCGGCTGTAATTAGGCGCGGCTGTAATTAAGCGCGGCTGTAATTAGGCGCGGCTGTAATTAGCCGCGGGTGTCACTAACCAGCTGCAGCTGCCGCCGTCGCGCCGGCGGCGCCGCCGNAGCCAGGGTAGGGGCGCGGCGGGGGCCGGGGGGCGCGGCGGGGCCCCGGCCTCTTCCCTGCCCGGCCGCGCTGCCGGTGTGCGGGGACACCCGGGCGGGCTGAAATGGCGAACGCCGGGAAAGGCCGGCTCGGCCCCCGGGCTCGGCCCTCGTCTGCGCCGAACGGCGGGGCTGGAGCCGCCCCCGCGCCTGCTGGCAGCCGTGGAGCCCCCTGCTGCGGGCACGGCCGGGGAGCGGGGGCGGCCCCGAGCGGAGACGGCTCCGGGGAGACCTGCCAGGCCCTCGGGGGGCTCCGGGAGCGCTGGNAGGCACAGGTGTAATTAGGTGTAGGTGCAAGAGCAGGTGTAGGTGCAGGAATAGGTGCAGGTGCGGGTGTAATGAGGTGCATGCGTAATGAGGGGCAGGTGTAATGAGGTGCGGGTGTAATGAGGGGCAGGTATAATGAGGTGCGGGTGTAATTAGGTGTAGGTGCAGCTGTAGGTTTACGCACAGGTGCAGGTTGAGGTGTAATTAGGTGCGCGTGTAATTAGGTACAGGTATAGGTGCAAGTGTAGGTACAGATGCAGGTGCATGTGCCGCTGTAATTACGTGCGGCTGTAATTAGGCGCGGCTGTAATTAAGCGCGGCTGTAATTAGGCGCGGCTGTAATTAGCCGCGGGTGTCACTAACCAGCTGCAGCTGCCGCCGTCGCGCCGGCGGCGCCGCCGACTTCCCCCGGCCCCGCCCCGGCGCGCGGTGATGACGTGGCGCTCCGCCATAGGCCGTCTCTCCGGGCGCGTCACCCCCGCGCGCCGCCGGCGGCGGCCATGGCGATGGGCCGGCCNTCCGGGGAGACCTGCCAGGCCCTCGGGGGGCTCCGGGAGAGCTGGGGGGGGACTCGGGATCCGGGAGAGGGGCCAGAGGACGAGGGGGGACGGATTTACACAGGCAGAGGGGAGACTTGGATGAGCTATTGGGCAGAAATTGCTGGCTGTGAGGGTGGGGAGCCCCTGGCCGGGGTTGCCCAGAGCAGCTGTGGCTGCCCCATCCCTGGAGGTTCAAGGCCAGGTTGGACGGGGCTGGGAGCAGCCTGGTGTGGCGGGAGGTGTCCCTGCCCAGGGCGGGGGGTGCCACAGCGGGTGGCAGGGGGCACTGAGTGGCTTTAAGGTCCCTTCCCACCCAAACCGTTCCCGGACTCTGGGGTTGCACAGTGAGCCCGGCAGCGCTGAGGGCTGGGGGAGGGCAAGTGCGGGGTTTCCCCTCAGTAGCGGGTGTAGTGCAGTAGGCTTGGTTTAAAAACAAAATTACTCAGCGGGCCGAGCGCTTACTTGACTGGCTTGAGGGGGGCAGCTGAAGGCTTGTCCTTGTGCTGGGCTGGGGCTGCAGTGTTTGTGGACAGGGTTTCCATCTGTGATGGCGCAGAACCAGGTTTGAGATACTTGTACGTAACATCTCCCTGCTGCACCGCAGGCGGCGCGTACGGTACCGGCCCTGCAGCGGTGACGGCAGAGCGGAAACACCCGCCTGGCTTGGGTAAGTGGCGTTGAGGGGCTGGTAGCGCTGGCTGCAGCAAAGGTCTGCCCTGGCTGCTGGCTGTGGGTCATGGAAGGAGTCAGTTCATCCCGTTTCATGGGACTTCACCCCGGAGCAGCGGGTCCTGAGCGGGACTGGGGAGGGCAGGTGGCAGCGTGGGCCCCCGCTGGCACGGTGACAAATGCCACTGGAGCAGGGCAGGCCCTCCAGACAACCCGGGGAGGTTCCCTACAGCCCCGTCGTGAGCAAACAGCAAAGCATACGGTGTCATTGCTGAGCAGCTGGAGAAGAGCAGGGAAAAGATGACAGTACTTCTGTATTTAAGAGAATTTAGATTTTTATCTCTGAGTTTGGATGCATTAACACAGGGTACTCTGGCAGATAGGCCCTTTTCTGCGAATTTCTGCGAATTTTCTGCTTTTTTTTTGAGAGTGATTCTGTTTGTTGCTGCTGTTAATATAAAAAGAGTGTTCCTTCTTAAATAGTTGACGTAACTGGTTGTATATTTATTTATAACATTTATGAGCCTCCAAGAAAACATATTTAAAATCCTCGGATGTAAATCTGCTCTTATGTGCTGGTTGATCGTGGTATGTCTGCAAGAACATTTAAGGATCAGGCAGACTGGTAAAGATACTCAGTAGAAGGCAATGACACATTTTGATGACTAAACCACTATTTAAAGTCAAATGTCTTCTCTTTGGGTTTCTGTGTTTTGGGGTTTTTTTTTCCTTGAATAGGAATACAGGGGGCTTTGGGTTTGTGGCTTGGTTTTTGTTGGGTTGTTTTTTGGGTTTTTTTTAAAATATGTCTCTTTTGGCCAAAATTAGTTTTCATTGTTCTTGTTCATTGCCATGTGTTATCTTGTAAGCCGGTTGCTTTCCTGGCCGCTATTCCCCTGGGTTGATTGCAATGCAGGAGAAAAGCAGGGTGTAGTTTTTCAGTGTGATGTTCATACACAAGTACAGAGAAAAGGAATTAAATTAATCTGCGGTAAGGACTTTAAAAAAAAAAGTCAATTTCTTCATCTACAGTAGTCTTTGTGGTATTCGCTGTGGATTTCACTGTTTTAAAGAAGAATTTACAAGGGAATTTTTATAGATGTGTATTTAAAAGAGCTTTATTTACCCCTGATTGCTATTGCAAATCTGTTAAGTGGGGTTAGATGCTGGTGTCGGAGAATGGAGCAGTAAACCAGTTGAAGAACCCAAAACCTCAGGTCCAGGCGGTGATATTTGAGACCGAGCCTCATATCCTCCATCTTCTGAAAAAAAGAAAAATTTGTACTAAAATTTCCCGTGTGAAATCCTTTCCTGTTTTCATCTAATGAGCTTTTTCTCCTCTCGTTTTCTTTAAGTCGTGCCCAGAGTGGTGGTTCCCGTGGAGGCGGGAGATGGAGCTGTGTGCGCCCCTCTCCTAACGCAGCAGGAGCAGGTGGATGTGCTGGAGCGCCTCGACTGCGTGTTGAGAAACATCGCGGAGCTCCAGAAGGAGGTGGAGGAGCTGCGGAACAGCCTGCAGCACTTGGCTGCAGAAATTGTTGGCGAAGTCAGGTATCCACCCTGCCCCTTTCTGTCTTTTTCTGCTGTGGTGGCTATTTACTCCGTAGCATGGCAAAACAGCCGTGATTGTGTATGTTACATTTAAAATCTAACAGTGGGAAAATGTCTCGTTAGTTACTTTTAGTTGGCATTTCATCTTGACCTCCAGCGAGATTAAACTAAAGCAAGTTGTATGTTTAGCCAGGCCTGGGGATTTTTTTGTCTGGAATATTAAGTACTGATGCTTGCTTCATATTGTAGACTGGGAAGGTTATTTGTTCTGTAAAAGTTTGTCTCTCTACTGCTGTTTTGTCTCTGCTGCCCACTGTAGGTAACTTCTGATACAGAATAAAAGGTCGTGTATTCTGCAGGGGGAAACCAGTGGAATGTGTGTGATATGATCACCCCTTTGTGTGCCGATTGCATATATGGACAAAGTCTGTGGTCAGACTTGCTTTAACCCTAGAATACGACGTTTGGCGTATGGCAGCGGGATGTCTGGATGAGCAAGAGGAAGTCACCTTGTCCATTCTTTGGATGTAAAGCGAATTGGATGGAATCTGCTGGCGAGGAGAAGGGAAGTGAAGTAACAGACGCTTCACTACCAAATGTGAATTTGTTTCTCTTTTTTCCTTCCTCCAAGGTCCCATCTGGAAGAAACCCAGAAAGTAACTCGCCGGAGGCGGTTCCCGTTTCCTAGAGAAAGAAGCGATTCCACGGGCTCCAGTTCAATTTATTTCACAGCCAGCTCAGGAGCAGCCAACACGGACGATGGGGAAAGCGAAGGAGGGTAAGCAGAGCACCAGCCTAGAAGCAGCTTTTATGGGCTTTGGTGCCCAATTACTTATGTCTGAGCAGTTTATAACATAAAGGAAGGGATTTTTTTTCCCCACTAGGTGTCTGTCATCCTGTTCTTACTTGCTTTTATTGCAGTAAGTCTACTACTGCCAGGGCCAGATTGCGAGACATGCGATGATTCCAACTTTTAGAGAAAGGGGGTGAAGAAAGAAAAATATATAGTTGTTGAGGGCTTTTAAAAGGGAATAATTTGATTAGGGAACCTTGCAGGAAGAAGGGAAGTAGAAGTCCAGCCTGGTACTTGAGTGAGAGAGTTTGTAAATAAAATTGCCATACAATAATATATTTTAGAATAAAAATATATTCCAATTAACTAAAATGCGTTTGACTAGGGTATTTCTCACAGATTTTTCTCAGTGTGCCACACCGATCAGTTGCGTTGCTTAAGTTCTTATAGTTTAAAGACACGTGAAAAGTACTGTGCAATTTAAGAACATTGGTAAAAATTACGTTATAGATGCACGTATTAGCATAGATGACAAGAGGTCTGCTGCACATGTGTGTGTGACCCCCCCCTTTCTGATGAAACACTTCTGTCCCGTAATCAGTTGAATTCTGTAGCTTTTGAGATATGCAAGTGTGTTCCAAAGCATGCAGTGCTGGCTGTATACATTTTCCCAGGGGAGTTGAAATGAAATGTGATTTAAAGGGAGAAGTTAACTCTGGCGTTGAGAGCAAGGCAGGTGGAATGTGGAGAGGACAGGCTGTTGGGCAGCAGCTGAGTGACCAGTCAGCTGGCACAAACCGACACTCAGTAGCACGGGTTTGTCATCGGGGGACAAAGCAGGCATTACTGTCGCAGCCTCCTAGAACAAAGGATAAGGGTCTGCAGGAAAACGGGCTCCTGACTGCCATAAAACTGCATCATTTTAGTATTTGATCTTTAGTAGCTGGGATCGGTGAAGCAGGAAAGAGCTGACGTGATCTCATTCACGTTCTGGAACTGCTTCATCTGAAGGGGGTGTTCGTACGACAGCAAAATGAGGCAGTCGGTGATTCACAACGGTGTAATAGGTAACAGGGCTGCACAACACGTTTTCAAACCGGGTATTTAGTTCTGAAGACAAGACCTCGCTGTGTGGATAACAACAGATGCGTTGAGTCATCAGGGTGCCGACATATTTTGTCAAACGTGCTGAAGAGGGTGGTCGTCTCCAGCAGATACCGGCCCTGGGTGTCATCACTTCATCAGAAAATTGTGAATCCTGATAGAGGCTGCCAGCAGTTCAAGGGCTCGGAGAAGGCATCCTCCTGAAGGACCCTCAGGTGAACTGTGCAGCAGGGATGTATTTGGCTGCAAAACCTCATTCCTTTATTGGGAACCTAGTGATGGTTGGAGGAGGTCTTGCATTTTATTTAAAATCTGTAATTAGGTTTAATGACCAGTGCGGGAGACTAGTGGATAAGGAGCTCTCATCTGGTCTAAAAAAAATTTGAATAGTATGAATTGTAATTTCTTACTCTGGTATTTGTCCTGTACAAATATAGGTATAATATTAGTCTGTTCAGGACCAGCTCCCTTTAGTAAGCAATATTGTCTTTTAGAGATGTGAATACTAAAATTTTCTAGTAGAAAATCAGGGTAGGAAACACATATTTTGAAGGGACTATTTAACCTTTTTAGCTACCACTGGGAGGAAGAATGAGCCTGTTCTCAACAGATAAATTTCAGCTGCGTATTCATTTCTGGCAATTGTGTTCTTTTAATTAAATTCAGAAAGAGCAACTCACGTTTCAGCTTTATTTTGTTAACCACATGGACATAAGCATCTTCTCCGGTTTCATATACAATTCACAAAAATCATCACGAGCTTTCAGGAGCCCAGAGGTCTTGGGCTGCTTAATTTCTCTATATTGCTTTGGCGCTGCCTTGGTCTTCTGGGCTGCTTCCCTGCTCTTCTTTCCATATGCTTTTTTGTTCCAGATAGTATGTTTTCATTTTCGTTCAGGATGTGTGCTAGCCAGAGGCCTCAACATACTAAAGCTTTTAAGAACTTTCCGTTGTCGTAAACTCGAGAAAACAGGCTGATAACATCCAAATCCCTTAATCTTTCTGAAAACTCTGAGTTTATGAAGTTGTATACGGTATTACTTATCTGTTTAAACTGGCAGCAACTTGTATGAGCTGTCTTGGAGGAAAAAAGGCGCACAGGAGCCATCCATTGCTGCCGGCCTTTACAGACCACATTGTGTTGCAGGAGCCTTCAACGTGGAAAGCGTTTTTGAGCTGAAGTACTGCAATCTTTGCGGCTGCCAGTAAAATGTTGCAGAGAGGCAGTGTCACAGCTGCATAGCCCAAGACTGTGCTGCATGGTAGGGTAGGATGGGAAATGAGCAAGTTTGAGGAGTTTGTGTAGAGGTACCGAAAATAAGGCAGTCTAGGGAGCTAATAATATCATTAATCTTAAGAAAGTGTTCAGCTTTTGATCTGAAATGGAGCCGTGCCAGTGTCACCTACCACTGCGTTGCTACATTATCCATGAATTTCATGCTGCCTACGGAATTTCCAGCATGTCGTCTTATAGCGCTTCCTTCCTGGCTTTGCGGTGATCAGGCTGACTCTCTATTTCTTGTCGTAAAATGTTTCGGTAGCAAGTGGTGTGTTTCTAAATTTACGGCTGCGGGTGGGAGGCTGTGGTGAGCGAGGGCATCGGTTTCCCCTCTACTGGAGAGGGAAATGCTTGAGCGTTATTGATGGCGCTCAGAAAACCGAAGCTTCGATAGCCAAATGGGTCTCGTTATCTGTGCACGGCCAAATTACTGTAACTGCTGTCTTCAGATATGGACTTTGGCCACGTATCTTTGTCTCCAGCCAAAGCAGCTTTGCCCGCAGTGCGTTAGGCTCTCCCTTGGAGGAGGAATTTGGCCAGGACGGAAGTGAGCGCAGTGATAATGACCGAATGCCCCCAGACTGCAAGGGCTTTTAATTCTAGCAGAACTTGTCAAGTTGGCTTGGGCAGAGTTTAATTGGGTAACAATTACAAATGTCCCTTGAATTAAGTGTGCTTGGGTTTCAAAGTAGCTTGCTTCAGGAACAGAACTTTCTCTTCAGATAAACCAGCAAAATCTGAATTCTTAAATTACTGGCTGACTTACGCTTATTCTTCAGTTAAGAACTCACAGATAACTGTGAGGGGGACAAATGGAGAGTCTTCTTTAAAAAGAAATGAGTTCTGTAAGTAGTCGCCCCCCGGCAGTGGTATCAGTCAGTATATAACACTGTTGTAAATTTCCAGCTTAGGTGCCTGTATGTGATCTGGGGGAGCTTAATTTTAGCCATTTTCAGTAACTTTGATCTGAGCTTTTTCCTGGTTCGTGTGACTAATTTAGCAGCTAATATTGCCTGGGTTTTTGTAAGTGTGGTGTCTTTGTGTGGCTCGTCTGCTGTCTCCTCGCAGGACTTTTTGCTCATGTGAAATAGTTTTGATCGCTCTCCTACTGTTTTGCACCTTTTTGCGTGTCAGCATGAACAAGCTGTTTCGTATTTATGCTCAGACGAGATGATGGAGGTAGTAGATATTGCCAAAACGGCTATTGTGTCTGAAATCTTTTGGAACAGGCTAAAAAACTCCAGTTATACTTTCCGCATAGACGAGTGTGTGGGATTTTGTGTTGAAATTCTCTTTTATAATCCATACATTGAGCTGAACGTCCCTGGCTCTGTTCTTAGTTGTCTCATTCTCTTACGCTGAAGTGCAGAGGCCTCAGAGAAGCTGTTACAGTGCGGGTGCTTCTGACTGAGCTGTACTTAACTTCTGAGGGGCTTTCCTTCCTTTTGGAGGTTGGGTCTGTTTCATGGGAAATCATGTTTGCTGTGTTATTGGAGACACTTGGATTGCACAGCATTCTCCAGGATAAGCCAAGATACTCCTCTCCCTCTCTGAAGGAAGAGCCGGTTTTGCTGTACCGTGTGTGTAAAGCTGTCACAGGCTGCACAGCAGCTCCTCAAACTAAATTTGCGTTGGGTTGGGTGTTTTCCCTCAAGGTACTCTACAGCCAACGCCGAGTCTGATTACGACCGGGAGTCCGAGAGAGAGAGCGAGGAAGGGGAAGACGAAGTGAGCTGTGAAACAGTGAGAACTGTGCGGCGGGATTCCCTGGATCTCGTCAACGAGGATGAAACGCATTTGATCTTGGACTCCTCACTAGAGGAAGGACTGGGTCAGCTACTGCAGCAGGCTGACCGCTTGCACGACGGAGGCGAGCAGGAGAAGAGAGAGGGGTTCCAGCTGCTGCTCAATAATAAACTGGCGGTAAAGGTTGCCTTTTCATATTCTCCAGCAGTGATTTGTGTTTTCTGCTAAATAGCTGGGGAAGAGGAAATTGCATCTCTTAGCAGGGTCCAGATCCTGTGGCGCAACCGGGCCAGCTTCCAGTGGCCCCTTTCCTCAGGAGTGGCTTGGGAGCAGGCTGAAGGCCAAAGGCGCTGGGGCTACAGCAGCAGCCGGGTCCCGCTCGCTGGCTGTCTCAGAACTCTGTGTCTCACCCTGTCATCGCCTTCCCTGAGCAAACACAGTGTACGTGTGTACAGTGACGGGACTGCCTGTGTGCAGGAAACGGGGCGAACGTTTTGGGAACGTTTACCGCGTTTTGTAGGCAATGGCTCCCTCTATATTCAGGTGACGTGTCCTTTCCAAGCAGTGCCCAGTGCACACCGCTGGTGGCTCATGAACTAGAGAAGTTGCATGTTCCAGCATAAGGGTTAGGCAGCGCTTATGTGTTTATTAGTTAAGGAGATTGAAAGCCTGGATGGGGCAGGTGTTTTGCCACCTCAAAGAACGTGTCTGTTGTATCCTGTAGGCGCTGCCACTCGATCCCCTGGCCCAGTGATCGCTGGCGCTGCCGTGGAGGTGCGGGGACATGGCGAGGGGCAGCGAGGGTGTTACTGCAGCTGTTGCAGGCAGCCAGCGCGTACCTCCGGAACAGCTGGAAAGCTTTTGGGGTTACCGGCCTTTTAAAGAGCAAAACCTTTTTGGCTCCTGTGTTTCCACGAGGAATAGAAGGAAAGAATCACAGATAACTTGATCAGTTCTAATTTCAAGTAGACTGGGTTTTTTCCTTCCCACCAGGAAGAAATGACAGGCCTGTTGGCTTCTGAAATTCTCTTGCGTGCTTCTTTCTGGTTATTCTCCTACTTACTTTTACTTACAATACTATTGCAAAAGAAATAGACTGTTATGTGGTTTTGTTTTAATTTTCTACTTTTTTTTCTAAGTAAGTTTGAGTTTGTCAGAACATACCTGCTTCTAATTTAGCAGCACACCTACAGTACTGTCCTGGGTTTAAGAAGAAGGCAGGATGTGAAAGTGTTTGAATGTAGATGGAAGCATGAAAAAAGTAAAATTCAATTTGTCAATTCTAATGAAGTGG
Organism: Chionis minor; assembly: GCA_013398295.1. NCBI lineage: Eukaryota > Metazoa > Chordata > Aves > Charadriiformes > Chionidae > Chionis > Chionis minor. The sequence goes on along the minus strand of VZSF01000966.1, from coordinate 114,172 downwards.
TGAGGTTTAGGGTGACCTTTTTCCCCCAGTGTATTGAGGTTAGTGGAGACTGCTGAAGAACTGGCCCCAGTACAGCCTTTGAAGTGGACAGGTTCCTTGTTAGCAGGCTGCAACAATTAGACCCGTACCAGTAGTGTAGCATTATACGTTTAATTATAAATTTGGCCATCCAGTTTGCTCTTTTGTGGTTCTGCTTCAGTTCTTGTAAAGTTTGGGCCTTCTAAGATGTCAAAAAAATGTCTGTGTGACTTCTAATATATGCCTCCACTTGATCTTTCTTTCTCATGCTCTTTGCCAGTGGCAGAATGGGTCCTGACGCGTAGTGTTTCTGTTTTCACTGCAGTATGCAGACCAGAAAGACTTTCTTTGGCGCCTGGCCCGAGCACATAGCGATATGTGCGAAATCACGGAAGACGCAGACGAGAAGAGATCATACGCATCTGATGGTGAGGAATTGTGTGTCCAGGGCGAGGGAAGTGAGGTGGTCAAAGCTGACATTATACGTTTTTCCCCTCCTTGGAGGAGGGAGGGGGAAGTGGGGCAAGTCCTAGGTCTCGGGCTGTGAAACAAATCAGAACAAACCCATTGAAAACTCTCATTACCTTTTCTTCGCATGATGGGGAAGATGTTTTTATTATAGATGCCTTCCACATATTGCTACTCTGCTTAGAATTTGCGTGGTCTCTTTGGCTGCTCTGGGATGTTCCGTAGCACTGCAAGAGTATGAAATTATCTACGGGGCGTTTTCAAGCCAAATGTATTCTAAAACTAACAAATATGTAACTTTTTATGCCATTCTGTTATTGTACTCTGATAGCCTTAAAGAATGAGGTAAAGAGAGAAAGTGGCTGAATTTCTCATGTCTGTCCACTTACTGCAGGGAAAGAGGAGATGGAAATGGCCTTACAGAAATGGGACCAAAGTGCTGAGTGCCATCAATGGTATGTAACTTTTTACTTGCTTTTAAGATGCGCAGGGGAAGGACTGTGAGCTGAGCTGCATTTAAAAAACAAAACAAAAAAACCCAAACAAACAAGCAAAAAAAGCTTGTTTGCCCTTACGTAGATGTTATTTTCCATAAAAAGCCATGGTTTGACAGCCAGTAGGTTTAGTTGTGATGATGGTAATAAACTTTGCTTTGCTTGTGCCAATTTAATTACGGATTTCTCTCGGAGATGAGATGGCCAGAAGAGTTCTTGAGCAAAAGCTCCCAAAAAGGGTAACGAGCTTCTTTGGATTCTAAGAACAGACTGTATCAAGGCTTTTGTGAGTCCTCCCCTGGCAAGCGGATGAACCGTGGTGGTGGTAGTGAAGGGTGGGCTTCCAGGTGCGGCTCGGAGAAACGAGCTGTTGACAAAGCGAGTTTGAGATGAATAAGTGCAGTGAGCTCCACTTGGTGTTCGGCAGACGAAATTTAGCAGACTGCAGATTCCTTGGGCTGCTCGTAGCTTAGATGTGTATGTTTTGAAAAGGTGAAGCTTGTTCAGAGGCTTTCCTGGGAATTGGGCCGTTTCCTTTTCTGATGGGGGAGACGGGAGGTGGCTGGGCCCTCAGCTGTGCCCGGGCGGGCGCAGGAAGGAGCTGAGCTCCCTCGGCATCGCTCTGCCTTGTGCCCACCCTGGCAACGTGCGTATCGGGGCACCCTGTCCTGTGCTGGGTGTGACGGGTTGCCAAAGAGTATGTTTAGTGCAGATAACACGCTGAAAGCGCCTTCCCGAGTTGGAGAGCTCGGTGTGAGGAGTCTGTCTTTATTTTCTTCCCTGGGCGCTGTTTCCGTTGGCCCCGTTTCAGCCCCCTGTAGAGTGATGTGTAGATCCTTCAAAGCCGAGCTCGCGGCCAGCTGCACAGCTGTGGGGGCAACGTCTTCAGAGTTACGTATTAAATATGAACGAGGCTTTTCCTTTGTGTTCCTCCAATGTTCTTGGGTTAATTGTTGGTTTTTACTCTGTTACTGACATTTTGGTAATGCTCTACTGTGCAGAGATGTTTGCTTTATGTCGAGAGGTGATGGATTTGCCTCAGTCAGCTGGGCCTGGGAGCGTGGGCTGAGCGCAATGCCAATGTTCTTCCATTTGTCTTAATTCTGGAGTAAGGAGGAACATCATTCTTCTCAGACAGCCTTTCGTAGTCTTCTGGGCTGGCACTGCTGTGTTCCGCTCGTGGATGCTGCTTGTCACTCTGCAAAGCACTCTGGCTCTGACGTGAATCGAGACAGCAACATATGGCTCTTCTCTCTTTTTTTTTTTTTAATAAAGTTGGTTGGTTTTTTTCCCCTGATAAAAGATAAAATGATCTGCAGTTTAGCCAAGCAGGGTGTTCTATGTCTGTATAAACGCTGCGGCTGGTTAGGATTTCAGGAAGGAGGTAGGCAAGAGGGGAAGGTACCTTCCTCTCTTCAGCAGCCTGAGTGAATGGGCAGCGGTTGCGATTCCTGTGTGGGATTGAAAGGATTGCTCTCCTTCTTTTCAAAAATACAGCAAAAGAGAGTTTCTAGAGTGGTGCAAACACTTATAGCGGTAAGGGAATATACTTTTCTGGTATTCTGGTGAATTCCTAGATGGAGAGTGTTTATCAGCAGTTACTATGAAGGACTGACAACATGTAAAATAGAATAAAAGAGAAACGACTTTTAAAATGAAAATTATTGGGAAAACCTGATGCTGAATATCTTTACCAAACAAGATCTGCGCTTTTCTGAGATGAGTAAATTTACTTGAAGGATTGGTTCGGACTACTGGCATCTAAATAAATGCCTTTATCATCTTGAAAAGACTGTGTATTTTAGCTCTTAGTAATGAGCTGCTGTTCTCCGTTAAAGCCTTGATATAAAGGAAGACTGCTGGGACTGGCAATGTGACTAATCTCTAGCACGTTATCGTGCTCGGCTTTCTCTCCTGGCTTAACATCTTGAAGGAATGGGGGTTTTGGTTACCAGGTTGAGTCTTAAGGTTTGTAAGCCACTTTGGTGCTCGATCACTTAGTATTTTACAAGGCAAGGTTCTGCCTCAGGGTCTCGTGTTGATAGCTGAGCTTCGTAATTCAGAGTTCATGGTGTGCAGATGTAGTGGCTGTAATGGGGTGTTTAGTCATGCATCTCAGCAGAAAATCTCAAGCCTTTTGAGCCGAGATGTTCTCAGTGCCTCTGTTAGAGCCTGTGCCCACGCTTCCCACAGCGGTTTTGGTGAAAGAACGTGCAGTTCTGGTCCTATTAGACCTGTCTCTTTTCCAAACGGGGTAAGGCTTCTGCACATCTGCATCTCCCTTTTAATTCTAGAGAGCAGCTGCAGAAAGGGCAGCTGGAGAAAGGAAATAGCGGAGCAGCGTGTGGGAGGCATGGGATTTATTGGAAACAAATACGTGGCTACCTTTATCAGTTTCAGAAATAATTATTTTCTGCCGCGAACAGAACAGGAAATTATTCCCTTTCCGGCTCTGTATGGGTCATGGGATGGCTGCAAGCTGTTTTAATTGCAGTCTCTTTTTATGCTAATTAATAATACCTTGAGAAAAAAGTTATTCCTAATGAAATGATGCTTAAGACATGAAAAGATACATATGTATGAAAAACATAAGATAAAACACAGTTCCAAAAGACATTGGAGGTTGCCCTCCCTTTACGTGAGTAATGGGCACGTTGTGCAGCGTTGTGTGTAGTGCACCATGCTGTCTGTTTCCCTTGCTGAAGAATCCTAATCTTCTCTTGTCTCTTTTCACAGGGAATCATTTTGTTATCTCTCATCAGCCATGTTGTCTTTCTCTTATTATTCTCTCTACTGTATCTTTTTTCAGACAAAAATACAGGAATTCACAGCAGAACACAAGTTGGGGAGCAGCATGGACTTGTGTGATGCTAACGAGCGGATCCTTTTCATTCTTACTTCCATGTAAAGCAGTCAGCATTGTCTTTCTCTTTTCCACAACGTACTGAATAGACATTTTAATGGGAATATTAGCAGCGATTTTGTTGTCTCTCCTGTGTGATGCAGGCTGTGTGGAGCCTGTGGTTGTGCAGGTATCACTAGGGCTGCATTTTCCCTGTGTGCGTTGTTTCACGTTGATGGTCATTTTCTATTTTATCAGGTGCCACGTAATGCTCGTGGAGCGCTGAGGGTGCGGTTGTGCCGCTCTGCGGTGCGTGTTCGGTGTTCCCCGCGCCGTATCGCTGGCTGCTGTTGCACGAATCATTCCTGGTGTTCAGGAGCGGTGCTTGTAAAGCAAGAGAGAGGGTGCTCTGCGCGCAGTTGTGGTTGCAGGTAGAGCTTTCCCCCTCTCGGCGCCTCACGGCTGTTGCGGTACTGGCTGCCATTCCAAGGGGACAGCCGGCGGCGGTGCCGCTGTGGAGGAGAAGGCACGTCTGAGGGAGTGCTGGCGCAGGCAGGGCTGAGCGCGTCGTCACCGTCCCCAGCGGCAGCCTGGCAGCGCTGTACGGCGGGGTGGCGGGAAGGCTTTGGCAGCGCCATCCTCAGCGGTGTCTCAGGAATGACGGAGAAGGAAATGTCTGGGACTGTCTGGACTAGCCTTGGGATCTGCCCAGATAGGAAGGAGAGCCCTTCCATGGATCTCTTGAGTCTTCTTGACGTTAGATTGGGTACAAAGCTGTTACTGTAGTCGCTCGCTCTTGGAAGTCAGCTGCTCCCGAGGGAGCCGTCTGGCGGAGCCGGTCGGAACAGACTGGGGGTTTGATGTGGGCTGCACAGCCAAATCCACCCGCGTGCGGAGGCAGCGACCGTGGCTCTGCTTAGGAATAGGGAACGGAGCGAGAGCTGTGGTGGGCGTTTGCATTGAGTACCTTCGGAAGAGGTTTGTGCATTGCAGGCTGATGGATGTTATACCAAGTGTTCTTAATGCCAGCGTACTCCTGTCTGGCAATTACCTGATTCCTACTTTTGATACAGACGTCAAAGTCTTCCTGTGCTTTAGTTGCAAGAAGTCTCCGAGCAGATAGATGTTATGTCCAAGCAAACTGCTTGCTGCCCTGGCTACTTCAGCTCGTGAAGAGAGGACAGAGCGGGTGCGTAAGTCTGTTCTCGCTCGCTTCCGGGGATGGGTGGATGAGGTGTTGTTGCTTGCACAAACCTCTACGTTTTGCTGCTTAGAAATGAATTTGTGACATCCTCACAAATGGAGTGTGAGAAACAACCATGGCCTTGTTGGAATCCCCCGTCCGTTTCGGTGTGGCTGTTCGCAGCACAACTGCGAGCACGTAACCGCGGCTTTAGGGATCCGGGACAGATAGAGAGCTGCGTGTTTGCCTTGGCTTCCGCTCCCGTAAAAGAAATACTGGAAGTACAACCAGGGCAGCGTGGGATTTCAGAGGTCCATCTAGGAAAAATTTTGCAGGTGCTGCATTAGCAGCTTTTGTTTGAGTTGAATATTTCACATTGGAGATTAAATGCTATGTGCTGCCCGCTGAAAGCTGTCATTGCAGAAGAAGTAATGAGCTTTGGCCCTCTTGGAGATACTATATGTGTTCTACAGCAGTGGGAGGAGGATGCCTTCTTGGCTTGGGTGAACCTCCAAAATGTACCCTCTCTTCTAGTGAGTCTGTCCCTTTGGTGGAGCGTCTTGCACACTCGATAGCCACTGAGTTGGGTGCCAGCCCTTCTAAATTCTTTTCAACATCTGGCTGTCCTGTGGGCAGATACCAGTGTGTTTGAAAAGTGACAGCGTTCCGGATAGGACTTGACGATAGCTTTAATTTTAACAACTGGCAGTACTTCAGGATTTAACTCTTCATGGATTACTGCCCAGATCTGGCCAATTTTGAGCCATGTCTGGATTTATGAGCTGAGCGTTTCCTGCTCCGCGGGTGGATTAAGCAGGGAAGTTACTGACAATACAGAGAGGGGCAGAAGCGGCTGTAGCAAGTAGGAATAGGCCTTCGAAGTTATTTCAGGAGCCAAGGAAGGGAGAGTACAGAAAAGTATGAGCAGGGACAAAAGAAATCTCAGCAGGGATCGATATTCCCACCCTCTCTTGGCAATAGTGAGGTAACTTGACATTTTGAGCCTGGGGGTTGCTTTTTGTTTGTTAGGCGTAAAGAAAAGAGAGATTCCGAGAGCTGCGCTCTCGAGTGCCCGTAGGTCAGTAGAAGGCTCTCGTAGCACAGGCGATAGTGCTGCGCATGTGGAAAACGACTCCTGCACTACAAAAAGCTTCGTTTTGCAGCACTTCTCGTCAGTGTTGGTGCAGGGGACCCCTGCCTTGAAAGCACTAGTGGTCCCCGCAGTCTCTTTTTTTATAGTTTGAACGTCTTGCCCGGGTATGTCCAGGCTCTTTGCTGGTAGCTCTTGGGAGGACAGCTGAAACTGCACGTCTTCTGAGTAAAACCAGAAGTTTAAATAAGCATGAAGTCACTCCATAAAAATTGTGTGTTCTACGCAATAAATACCATTTGTATCTTCTGACTTCACTGGGGATGAATACATTTTGTTCTGCGAAGAGAACGCATATGGTCCTTCCCTACCCCCTCCCGAGGCACCGGGAGATCTTCAGCGGATAAAACCAACATCGAAATTGAACACAATTGAGGGCACGTTTTGTGTCCCAGCTAGGGTAGCCGATGAAAATTTTAACTTTTTTAGGATCAAGGAAAGGTGGATTTCAGTGCAGGTAAAGAAGGGGGTATTTCCACCTCTCTTTTCTGTGGCAGTCATTTGAATTTTGACTTCAATCACTAATGAAAATTAACCTTGGCTTTAGCTGTGTGCCTGAGCAAACTCCCTACTAGCTAACGCGTGACTTGACGTAATTTGCCAGGTCTCTGGGAACCTGGATACGTTCATAGGAATGTGAATTAAGTATGAAATGGAGCACTGATCCAGAACAGCGTCTGGCTTCTAGTGTTTAGGGAATCAAGAACACTGAGTTGGGATGGACTTCCAGGAAGTCTTCTTGCAGTGGTGCATGCCCGGAATACCGACACTGTCCCCTTCTCTCCCCTTTCTCCTGTTTTATCAAGAAGTGTATTTAAATATATGGGTATTCTGTACATGTATAAGATATATGTAACTATATGGGTTTTTCCTGATATCAGCCTAAGCTTTGTTTTTACTTCGGTCCTCTCTAGACGTGGAAAGAGGTTTAACATGAGGAGCTGTTTGTAAGAGAATACGACAGTTGTTGTCTCCATCCAGTGTTTTGAAAGAAAGCAGACCTACTTGTCACAACCTTTTAGTGTGGTGGTGTTCTGCAAACCTCCTATTCTCATTGCTGTCTTATGGACTCTCTCCAGCTTGTTCTTTTTTTTTAGTTTTTAATTTATTACTCCAAAATTGTATATGGTACTTTAGCTGAGGCTTGCTAGTACAGCATGATATTATTGCCTTGGGCTGCTCATGATGTACTGTAACCTTTAAATTTGATTCTCTACAGCCATCCCCCCACTAATTGGTGAACTTTCTAGCATATGCTAGTCTGCAGCCTATTTAAATGTAATCTCTGCTGTATTACCCAGCTTAATGGAGTTATTTAATAGCGTCAGTGTTGTTTTTGGGGGGATTTTTTTTGCCACTCCATTCAATGTCCGGTTGTTCATAGTAATTTTCAAAGAACAGATAATCGTGGAAAAATTAGGGCAAGGGAGACTTGGGTAGTTTATTCACTCCAAAACGAGGTCGTGTTCTTTCTGATGGGTGCTTTTCAAATCAGCCTAGCCAGACCTCTGGCGACGACCCTGCCACCATCACCCTGCGATGAACTGCAGAGCAGCCGTACACCCGTTACAGCCCTACCGTGTTTCCTTTGTTTGCTGCAGGATTTTCACGGAAAGGATGCTAGCAATCCTGCAACTTCGTGTACCTCAGTCTGTCACTTTTGCCCTGGTTCATTTCTCCAAAAGCAGATTTAGACTATTTTGATATTTTGTTCTTGTCTCTCCTGTTGGCAAGATGGAGAATTCAGGTTGCTGGAAACTTCTGCCTCCCGTCTGTCGCTGAGACACTGCAGCTGCGTTAACCATGAGCAATCCATTGATCGGGGCTGGTGCCAAGCACGGGAGTTAAGGACAACCCCAAGCTCTTGTAGAGCAGTGCCTCACAGCGTGGGTCAGGGCGCTGCCCTGCCCATGCCGAGTCCTTGGTGTCTCAGAATTCCTGGACACCTTCCCTCGTGTGGGTCTGTGAATGAGACCAAGCTTTCATGGGGAAAGAGCGTTGGCTTAATAACGGGCTGAAAATGGGAAAGAAGGGAAGATGTGCTCGGCTTTCAGAGCAGGGGGAGATTACCGAGTCTGGGCCGGGACCTGTAATGTTAATTAAGCATATTCACAAATAGAGCAATGCCAGCTAAAGCTCACCTTGGGAAGCTGCAGGAAGTTGTCATTCCATCAAGCAGCTGCCAAAATGGCAGATGATGTTGATAGAGGTGAAGCAATGAACGCAGGTAAAAAGCTTTCCTAATTATGCAGGCACAGGGATGGTGTTTTAAGACACTATTTTGTCTTAAATAAGCAGTTATTTGAAAGCGTTTGCTCCCAGGAGCCAAAAGGGTTGGGGTTTGGGGTTTCAGCCCCAAAATATGGGTTGAAAGAAGAGAACCAAGAAAGCATCTTCATTCACTGTACACATCTTAGTATATATCTTTTTGGAATAGGTAAAGAGGTAGAGAAGGTACCAAGAAGGTGATTGGAATGATTAACAGGAGCAATTAAATAGACTGGGGTTTTTCAGCTCAAAGTGACCTGACCGTCAGTTCCTCGTGGAAGCCCTGGTGGCGGCTGGTTGCGGTGCCCGGTTTCGGGAAGCGATGACGCTCTGCCTTTCCCGGTTTGAAGCTGTTTCCAGTAGCGCACGCAGGAACAGGCAGTGGGCCAGGGTGGCCTCTGGTGTGACCCAGCGTAGCTGCTCATGTGTTTTCATATTTTTAGGCTTCATCAAATGGCGCGCCAGGAAAAATAATATTTTAGTAAGTATTGTGGGTGGCTTTTCTCTGGAATAACCCATCGCCGCGGTAGGACACAGCCGCAGCAAGCTCTGTGGTTTGACGTGCGTCACCGCGGTGGCAGCGACGCTGGGCAAAACCGAGAGCTCTTTCTAGAGTATTTCTGTTGAAATACACCTTTTCCCTGTAATACCTGTAGCTCAGATGGCTTGTGGTGTGGTGAGGCTGTAATTATGTCAGACCAAGCCCGCTGCTGCTCTGTAGGAAGCAGGAGCCAATTTATTCCTGAAAGGATGGGGTCCCCAGCCGGGCTTCAGAGGAGGAACCGCTGCAGAGTCTTTCACACCCTGTTTCCTGTTGTGGGACGTGGCTTTTGATTTTAAGGGATCTTGAAATAACTTGCTGAGAAGATCTGTGCCCTCAGGACGGCGGTTTGGGCTGCGGCTCTGGTGAGGTCGCAAGCAGCGTTTGATTTCCAAAGGAGGCATCGCGCGGCTGCCGGCACCGGTGGCTGGGAAGGTCGGCGGAGTGTGGGAGCCGCTGGCGGCGGTCGCTGCAGCCACCTCTCCCGGAGTGGGAGCCGGGGTGCCGGTGGGAAAGGAGCTGGCGCTGCCACGGAGACCCGCAGGATGTACAGGCTGGGCACGTGACGGGCAAAGAGGAATTTCCTCCTGTGAGCAGGTGTTGGTGGGTCTCTGGAACGCAGCCCCTGCCAGTCGGTCAAAGGCTAGAACATTGCGTGTCCCAACAGTCTGGGCAGCGGCCAGTTTTCAGAATTCATTAAGTAAACATTCTCACCTTTAATAAGGTGGTGGAAAGCATCCTGAAAAGTGTTCCTGTGTACGTACCTGATTATTTATAATTTTTTTTACACTTTAAGGGCATCTGTAAGTATTTTGGTGAGTCAGAACAGGCGTGAAGCCAATGTTCATCACTTCAGTTTTCAATGTGATCCCTTAGTGTGAAAAATACATGTGTAAAATTTTAATCCCCATGGAAAATTGAGACGGTGACAGTAGAAAATTAGTGTTGCTTTCACCTGGAGCATGATTTATTGTGCTTATGTTTCCGACACACTGATTATCTGTCTCCTTCCCTTACTCAAGGGAAGAGACTAACATATATCTACCGGGTGCACAGGAAAGCAAAAAGCTGGTAATACTCATAAAAGACTGGGAAAACGTCTGAATTATTTATCAAGATGTATATTTTGGAGCTGTGTATCTCCAGATTATTTACGTGATTAGAAAGTTTATTTTAGCTTTTATCTGAGTCTGGTAAGCGAAAGTTGAGCTTTGACAAGGATTTTTATCTCCTTGTCTGTGGGTCATAAACCCTCTCCCTTGATTTACTAGCAGTTTTTTGAACGGTTTTACAGGCTAGCCTTGAGATATTCCGCTCACAGCTAGTGCCGATTGAATAGCAATATAAATGCTAGCTCATTAATTTGCTGGGTGTTGTGATGGTAGGTTAGTTAAATATGTAGGAAGCAGGTTTTGATGTCAGTAACAGGAAAGAAGGTCCATGTCTCTCTGCTGTTGTCAGTGGTCAGACTTTCCTGTTTGACTCATTGTTGGCAATAGAGACCACGCGCTCTTTCACTGTTAGCACTCGGCTGCAAAATAGCTGTTTCTCCCCACTTTCTCCTTTAATTCCCCTTTGCCTGGCCCGTTCTTTTTCCTTTCCCGGTTGCCCTGGGCAGGAGGGAGCGCGGGCAGCTCAGCTGGCGGCTCCTCTTCGAGCTGGTGAGAAGGGAGCTGTGTTGGGAGCTGTGTTGGGAGCCGCGTTGGGGCTGGCCGAGCAGCCCGGCCGTGGCGCCGGAGGTACCGGGCTGCGCCGAGCTCTGTCGCCTGTCCAGGGGCCACAGGTCCTGTCCGGGTGGGAGTCAGCCAGAGTGCAGCCTCCACAACAAAGGTTCTTCAAAGCTGCCTGTTCCCAGCTCCGGGATTTAAGCTGGAAGAGCAGACGGTCTCTTGTCTGGTAGTATCCGCTTCCACCGAGTTCGTTTTCTAATCAGCGGGGAAATCCTTACTGAGCTGAGATTCCTATGGGGACGTTTGACCAGTGTCAGCAGCTTAACGAGTCGTTCTGGTTAATCATTAGTCAAGCGATACCATAACGTAAGGGTTCAGTAACTGCTGAGACATCGATCTGAACCGTGCTTCAGAGGTTACGTGTTGTTTACAGAGGATGAAAATCCCCTTCCCTAACTCATTAATTTCAATCTCTCCTGTTACTGCCCGCCAGTCCTGCTGCAAGCCAGTAGTGCCTTGGGACGAATTTCACAAAAGGAACTGAAATAAATAGCTCGGACGAGCCAAGCTAAACAAGCAGAAGAGATAAAAGCAGAAAGCCGTGTTGGCGCTGCTGGGAGAGGAAGGGAAGTCGGGCTCTGAAGACCTCCAGAGCCTAAAATTGCAGAACGGCAGGGTCTTGCCGTGAAAATCCATCACCTGGGGGCTGGTGGCCCTGGGCCCGCAGGCACCAGCTGGAAGGGACGGTCCGTGCGGGGGCTGGGACCAGCAAAGCTGGGTCGGGTGGAGATGCCTCTTCCTGGGACTTCACTTCCAGTGAAAAAACAGCTCAGGCAACTCTTACCTTTTTTTTTTTTATTATTATTACAGTTTTTTCCAGTTTGTTTTCATGACACAAAGATAGGACTACTACTTACTGCTTGGTCTATATAACATTTCACCAGGCCATTAAAATATATCTGTATATATTTTATTTATGCTATTTATTTCTTGAGAGCTGCATATGGCACCACCTGACGTTTATGTGGTGGCTGGTGGAGAGATCAGGCCAGGCCAGCTTCGTGTCCCATGGGATCTGCTGGTGCTTTGAGGGGGCTCCTCAGGCTTTCCCTGGGAAGGACGGGGCAGTACAAAGGGAGGTTATGCAGAATTTCCACTTCCACATTAAGAAGGCACGGTGTTTCCCTGCTTTGTTGCAGAACCTTAACCCTGACCTCATTGCATTTAATGCCTGGCCGCACCGTCGGGAGCCTGGACAGGATGGGTATGGGAGCCACGGTTATGGACTGATTTATTGCACAGGAATATTTCCATCTTGTGATCTTAGAGAATGAACCTTTTATTGGCTTGTATTTCTAAACCCTAGTCATGTTGTGGTTAGGGGTGTTTAGCACAGGCTGACGTTTGTTGTGAAACAACAACTGAGGAAGATCATAAAACCACTCAATCCCATCGTCTGCAAGTGAGGGATTACGGCAGTGTAGCTGTGAGCTCTTCTGACGGGAGGAAAAATGCTTTTACCCGATTATGGCATCGATCTGGTAATCTTTCCTGTTATCATGGAAAATAAGAATTGTAGAACTGAACCAGAGTTTTTCACGAGAAAATTAATGTGTTAAAGGAATTAGATTTAATGACAAAATTGTAAATATTCAGGAAACATAACTTCTTTGTGTCGTAACTTACACGTTGAAAACTTAGCTCGGGCAAGAGCAATGAGGTGTGAAATGGTTTGTGGTTTTTCTTGTGACGCGGAGGAAAGTGGAGCTGGGGATTCGAAGGCCTTCTGACAAATTCCTGCACGCACATCTGCTGCGGATAACCGTCACCAGGGATGCCTGGGAATATCGCCTGGTGGGATGAGACACGGCATCAAGCAACGCTGGGCTGTGGATGTAGTAAAGGGAATCTCGAGGGAGGTTTACCCACATCTTTCTTCTTTTCAGCTTTATTTTCTGAAAGAACGAGACTTGTGTTGTTCATTTGCCCGTCTGTTCCGCCTGACGTTCCGTGAGCCGCGCTCCGGGAAGAGGAGTGGGGCAGCCTCTTCCATTCCCACAGCTCTCGCCCAGGTGGGATGGCAGAGCTCAAAGACGGGATCGGCGCGGCTCAAACTCCCGTGGGCTTGTGCCACTCGGCGGCGGTGCCCTCGCGCGCCTCTGCCCTGGGCTGGCTCTCGGGAAGCAACGCGGGGAGGGAGCGGGCTTGGGGTGCTGTGCTGCGGGACGGGAGGTGGGGGCGTGAGTCCTTAACCCCCCCAAACTGCCACAGCTCCCGAGAGAACCGGTTCCGCTGGGTACTCTGCTTCCCACCGCCAGCGCTTGCCCTCTCTCGTTAGAGAAAACTGAACGGCTTTGCCCTGGCAACACTGAAAGCGTGTTCTTTTGTTTCCCACGTTCGGTGGCCGTGTGGGGCTGCAGGATGTAGGTAGGTTTTTGATGTATTTTCCCTCACAGTAGACAACCGCTGCGCTATAGGTTGGGTGGTGTGTTTGGAAGATCACCACGCAGCTTAGTTAGTGCTTTTCGTAGTCCCGGTGCTCGCTGCAGTTGTGTTTACTCCTCATCGCGCTGTGTTTTGACGCCGTTTTGGTGGTGAGTGAAGAACTTCAGGGTGCAGAGGTGTTCCTGTAGAGGGAAGGCTTTCCAGCCATCATCCTGTCACATCAAGCTGTTCCTGCTGACCTGCCACCATCCTGCAAGCTAATGCTGCCTTCCGCACGACATTTTTACTGCCTCTTCCCTGTAAAAAGTGCATAGTATTCCTTGTTTTCCCCAGTAGGTCGTAAAGCTTTGATGCACTCGTATATTTTCCTTCTGAAAATATCCATAGAATGTAAATGTACGTTTAGGATGATTTGGTTTCATGCAAATGTCTCCTCTCTCTCTGTAGGTACGCTGTTCTTTGTGGGCAGCTAGCGGAACACGAGAGTATTCAGAAGCGCATTCAAACGGGATATGTTTTTAAGGTGAGTAGAAAGGACATGCTGGTTTTTGCCTAAGTATTGAACAATACGTATTTCTATAGTGGTAAGGTAGGAAAACGGGCTGCAGATCTTATTAGGGACCAAGAGGTTTCAAAGAGATGTTACAAGCGGGTGGTTTGGGCTGAGGAAAGTGATTCCAGCGAGGTGTGATGAGGGTGACTGGTCTGGCTCTGCACTTTTACACACTAATTTCACGGGGGCAAAAAAAAAAAAAGTGTCTTGCAAATAAAATATGTATGTGATGAGGCTGAGAACTTGAAACATGAAATTACCATGTGGTAATAGATACAGCACCAGCTCTTCTTCAGTAGCTGCCTGGGAGCGTGCTTGCGCCCTCCCATAAATGCAAAGCAGTTATTTTTCCAAGAGGATTTAATCTGGCTCAGCTGCCTTTATTTGCCTTTCACCCGCAGCGGGGATGCTGCAGGGTTAGAGGATGCCCCTGAAGAGTTACTGCAGAACAGGCCATGTGTAATTACTGCCTCCTCGGCCTTTGATGTGACCAGTAAGGTGGTTATGTCCAAGCTCTGAAGAGGTGGTAGACCAAAATGAAGGGCAGCTTCCGTTTTGGGTGGGTAGTAATTCTTGTCACTGAGGCTGACAAGATTGCTGGGTTTGTGTGTTCACTGAAACCATTTTAAGAAAATTTGGAATCTCTTTGTACCTGTAATTTTATTAATGGCTAATGCTTAAATTGTAGACTTCTTCCTTTTGACATTTGTTCATCTGCTTTTGTGGATATTGTATTTGCTTATAACAAAAATGTAACGTGTGTTGGTGATGACTCTCCATAGGAACACATCGATAAAGCGATTGAGCTGAAACCAGAGGATCCAAAGTCTTACTATCTTTTGGGCAGGTGGTGTTACCAGGTAAAATAGTTTACTGCTACTTATTGCTGTTTTCTGCCTCCTTGTAATTTAATTCCTTGTTTGAATGAAAGATAGATGGGTTCAAGCCAGCAGCCGTAGGGATGAGGACGTTCTTTAGTTGCTGAACTCAGATGATGTATCGGAAAGTAGAGGTATGGAAATGTCCCAGTTGCCTGAAGTAGTTTAGAAGTCGCACTTGCATGGGGTCTAGAAACTCTTCATTGCAGTCCTGAATCAGTGCCGAGAAAAACACTCCACTGAGGAATATTAGAAATGCTTTGCATTCAGAAACCTCTTCTGATGTAAAAGCTCGTGCTCTTGTGCAAGTAGCTCCTCAGTGCTTTTATAAAAGCATCAGTGTTTCATGCAGAATCTCTCAGCTTTCCATCCAAGTTGTTTTCTTCACTGTAACGGAGAGGTCTTGGGCAGTCCATCTCCCTCTTGTCTGCCTCCTATTAAACTGAAAATGTGTCCCTTCGTACTGGTGTTAGCACTGGAAGCACTCGATTTTCAGTGGTACGGGTTTTTCATAGGCGTTTGTGTGAGCCCATAGTGAGAGAAGGGCTACGGAAGTGCGGCGTCGGGGATCAGGACGAGTGCTGGCTGAGCCCGTTGCTGCCGGAGGAAGGCAGGGAAAGGTTTGTGGGATTGAAGACACGCTGGAGTTTTTAGAAGCAGGAAGAGTGCAGTTTCGTATAGGCAATGTCATTTGCTCTTGCTATTGTAATACTTTTCTCCCCGAATCAACAAAATGCTTCAAAAGTACTTGGTGTACCTCTGGGCAGTGAGGTAAAAGCTGCTGGGGTTTTTGCTGTTTCATTTATTGCCACTATGCTGCGCTTTGTTTTTACCCTGGTTTTTGTCTCTTTCCCAGAGGGAAGCTCTTTGCTAAAGGTGTTATTTCCAAACTGCTCTGAATTGGAGCTCTTAAGGGCTCGGGGCTCTGGACTTAGTGCTTTAGTCACTGCAAGTGACATGGGAGGTGAAATGGCACAGAATGGTTTGGGGAAAGCACTAGCTGCGAACTACCTTACTGCTCCCCGTGCTTTACTCAGTAAAAACAAGCTACCTCCAGTCCTTTAAGCGCATATGGATGTGATCAAGGACATTTCAGGGCTGGCAAGAGCTTCTGCGCACAGTATATCTGTATAATCTTTTGCATGTGCTTCCTCTGCCCTGGCTGCACAGAGCATTGGAGGCATTAGCAGAAGCGTGCCGGCTGCTCTGTGTTTCTTGACAGGGAAAAGCTTGGAGTCAAATACCATAAATCAGATTTAGTGCCTATAAAAAGAAATAAGAGTTTGCAGTGACTATCTACTTTTCAGTTTATACAATTTGAAAGCTCTTTGCTGCTGTCAAAAGTGAAGTCACAGTGCAGAGACTGTAGCTGAGGTAATTGACAGTGCTAATTAGAGAGGAGCAGTGAGCTAAACTAGTGGAAGCTCCTTACTCTATTCCATTGTGAACTTTCTGCTCAGCTTTAGTGCTCTTAGAGCTGCTGAAGCTGTGAAGCAAAACCAGTTGTTTGTAGAAATATGTTAGTGTTTTTGCTGTTGGGTGTTAAAGGAATTACGCAGCATTAAGCAAAGAAGATTTATCAGAAATTGCAGTCCCATGCATGCTTTCCCCCATTGGAATTTCAGGGTGTTCCTTATTAGAGAGAGAGGAGCTGGGAGCAGGAGCAGAAGGTTTCATGAAATAATTATAATAGCTACCTATTTCTCAGCATACAAATCTCTGTCGGTGGGAAGGCTTCAGCCTGCCCCTCTGGGGGGATCTTTGTGTGTTGGGAACACGTCCCTGCACAAGATGTAAGGAGGCGGCAGGGCTCCATGTGCGTTCGCTCCGATGCGCAGGTGGGAGCTGCCAGGAGCTGGTGCGGTTGCAGTGCGGCGCTTCGGGATTTGGGACCACCCGCCGCCTCTGTTGCGCCCCCGTGAGATTCCGTTGCAGAGGCAGCTCTTGCTCTGAGTGCTGTGCGTGCCACAGCTCATGGACGGAACGGCAAAAGCTGACTCGGGACAAGGAAAAGCAAATGAGGTTTAACGCTGCGGCCAGGCCTGGGTACTTGTCCGGAATCTGCTGGCACTACCAAGATCTTTGGCTTTCTCCTGGGTGCATGAGCCAGCTGCAAGGGACTGGGTAATTCCTCGTCTGCATACTTTGGCCCGTGCTGTGTCTCTGGTGGGTTTGACGGTTTCATCTTAACTGTCTCTGCAGGTTTCCCACCTGGGATGGCTTGAGAAAAAGACTGCTTCTGCTTTGTTCGAAGCCCCTCCTACAGCCACCGTGCAGGACGCGCTGCAGAACTTCTTACGGGTAATGAAATGTGAAAAGCGGGGCAGTCGCTAACCTGCCGAACGCAATCACCGCTCTGCAGCTGGAGTACTCGGGTTCCGCTCAAACTCGTCGCTCCCACGGGCTCCGCCGTACAGCTCCATTGAGTGGAACCCCTGGAAGGAAAGCTGGTGAAAGCAAAAAACGTGTTGTAGAGTAGCCAGACAGAAGAACGTGATTTTGAAGACCTCAGCACTAGACACAATGTGTTCAGAATTGGGTTTAAGGAGTTCGGTTTTCCTTTTAAAAGCTGCATAGTGGAGTGATTTATTGCTTGATGCTAAATACACACAGTCTGTACTCTTGCGGCGGGTCTGTCAGATCTGATTGAGCTCGTCCCTGGGAACACTTGCGTAGATACTCACAATGTTCAGTTTTAATGTCTTTCAGAATATTGCATTGAAAGGCTCTCTGATTAGGTCAAACTTCTCCAGACTTTCGAAGATGGCTACTTCAAGGGCACATTGCTTACGTGTTTCGTGAAAGCGATTTAGGAGGACTGCCTACAGTGCAAGAATCCTGCCCTCTGAATGGCTTTTTTTTTTTCGGTTTGTCCTCCTGTTGATGAAAATGAATTTAAGACATGCCCTGCGTTGCATTTTTGAGCACGTAGCTCTTGTTGTGAGGCTTTGCACAAGACGAATGAGTTAACAGACTGGCTTTGGCTGTGCCTGTGGGAACTACTCTTAAGCACCTCTGATGAAGTGTTAGAGAAACAGATTGCCCTGCCACTTTATAACTCACAGATTGGGCCAGCCGTTCTGCAGCGTGTCAGGGAATAGCATTCTTACTTCAATTTCTTACAATTTTGCCAAAATGTAGTTGTTTGAGAGGGAAGTTTGTGATAGGTATCTGCCCTAAGCAATACACTCTTCAGCCAAAGTGGTTAAATCATTTCAGAGATAATTTGAGGCAAAGTGTTTTGTTTCTTTTCATTAGAGAGAAAAATAGCTTGTTGCTTGTATTGATAAGTTCGAGCGGCGCTGTGGTTTGAAACAGGAACTTGTGTTTTTCTGAGGCTCAGGTTTGCTCGTATACAGAGAGACTTTTAAAAGCACACAAAAGCATCCCTCTGGAAGCTGATCATCCCCCGACCAAGGGTGCTTCCCATGTTCTCAGCAGAGTCCCCTTCAGCCTTCACCGCAGCTGGTGGGCTTCGGGGCAGCGGGGACCTTGCGGCAGCCTGCAGCTCTGGGTTGGGCACGCGCCGAGCTAGGTCTGCGGCCAGACAACAGAATTAAGAGGAGGAACATTGTCCGTCCTGTGCTCTGGGCGCTCCCTCCGAGGGCTGGGCTCAGGCGTCTCGGTGGAGCCCCTCGGGCAGTCAGAGTGCAGAGGGGTACGGCTCAACCCAGGGGTTCCTTGTAGGGACGTACTGGAGCAAAGTCACTCGGAGCGTGATGGCCATCACTGAGAGCAATGGAAGAAGGTGGAGGGGCGTGGGTAGCTGAGAGACTGGGAACTGGTGGCCGGGAAGGAGACGATAAAAATTTGGGGGAAGATTGTTGAGGTTCAGCACCAGTGTGTTCGGGAGAAGCCCAAGTGGAGGAGACTGAATGGGCAGAGGTTAAAAACGGTGCCTGTGCGTGTGCAGGAGGGGTCGTCACCTGGCTCTGAGTCTTCCTGGGCTGCTGAGCGCGCGACTTCACCGCTTGCCGTTCTGCCCCGACACGTAGGTGAGAGTGTGAATGTTGGCCACTGAGTCACAAGCACTTTGGGAGAATCTGAGGACTTTGCTCACCCAGCCAGGCAAGCCTAGGAAAAATTCTTACACTGCTCTATGTATTTACAAAAGTAGAGTTTAGTCATCTTTTTTCTTTTTTTCTTTTCTTTTTTTAAGAGGTGCAGTAAGTCTGATGTAAGCACTGACTGTGTTCTTTGCATATCCTAATGTCTGCTTTTCCCTGCCTGTCCTCCCCTCCCCTCTCTTTGTAGGTTGAGGAACTGAGCCCAGGATTTTCCAAAGCGGGAAGGGTATACATTGCCAAGGTAACCAGCCGCTTGTTCCTTTCTTTAGTTCAGTCATGTGCTTCCAGGGTAAGAAATGTTTGTATTAAAAAATTATCTTTGTCTCTAAAGTGCTAAGCATGTGTCAATTACTCCATCCAGAAGCAAGAGTTTATAAGATAACATATCTAAAAAAGGCCAAATCGCCTCGTGCTGAGGCATTGAAATTCAGGGAGGGTTTTGCCTTTGAGTCATCCAGTGGATGCTCATCCAGAGCATCCTTCTCGTTTTCGAACAGATCGCATGCTCTATAAAGCGGCACTGGTAACTTGTGAGCCACGGGCTGGCGGTTTAATCCCACCACCGCCGTGGCTTTCTGTGGTGTATACAGACAGGGAATCTTGGGGAAAAGCAAAGGATCAAGTACGTCTCTATTTTACCAATACAGATGGGAGTCTTGAGTGATGATTAAATATACCACGAGTGCCTGCAGCTGGAGCTCCGAGGATCTTTTTGTTTGCATTGAGGGAGTAATTTCCTTTGAACTCTTAAAGGTTAAAACTGCTGCTTAATTCCTGCAACCTCCAGTTGGAGTCTAGAAATGCTTAAAGCCCAAATAGCTTTAGAAATACTAGCCAGAGTGGGTGTAGCAGAGAGGAGCTGTAGTCATTCTCTGTGAAATTCCTGAATTCCCAATGCCCCAAAGAATGTGAATTTTATCAGGGTAGCAAGTCGTAGTGTCTGCTTGGTCTGGAGCATGTTGCTCCTGGAACCCAGGTGCAGGATTTATTTTGCAATAAGCACCTCCTTAAAGGGAAATGCAGGTGATGGCAGAGCAGGAAAGCCCAGTGAGAGGAGTAGCGGTTCACACCGGCTGGGTTTTGTCTTTGTGGTTCACTGTGTGCTTTTAGTCAGGAGTCTGCTAGGTAAAATCAGCTACATGTTTGTAAATAAGCTAAGCTCTTGTTTCTGGCTGCTTACATACTGTGATGAACGTGCTCTTAATTGCTTCTCTATCTGCTTGTGAATGTAGCCAGCGTTCATGAAAATTCAAAATCGGCCCTAAATGTGTTGTATAGAGTAAAGAATGGGAGACTTGGAACTTATTTCCAGTGAAGTTGCAGCAGTAAATCCTTGCACGTCTGAATCTGAATAGATTTTTTCAGAGCTGATGTGAAAATCTGGGTTTTGTTGTGTGTAATCTACCTGGACTGATAGGTTTATATTGGGCTAATAGTGCAGCACGTCTCTGGCAGATACAGTTGAGCTTCTGAAATACTCTGCAAACACAAATGAGCATAGAGGTTAATAGGACTACTTGTATCTGTTGGGTTTGGGGTTTTTTTTTTCCCTAATCTCAGGCTCTGTCACTTCAGGTCACGTCCTTAATCACAAAATTTTAAAAGTGCTGTTGGTATCTAATTATTTTGAGGGAGAGAGTGCTCTGATGGGTCAAACTTCAAAGGAAAAAAGAAGTGTGTTTTACAGTCATCTTCTGACACTTTTGACTAGTATGCAGGGACACAGGGTTTTTAAGGGCTTCGAGGATGTCCGTGACTCCATCTATTTTGACTGCACCAGATGCGGAACCCGCCAGTGCTGATGGCAGGGCACACAGTTCTCTCTCAGAACTATCCCATGACGCAGGAAAATCACCAAGACACAGCCCTGCACGTAGCATGCAGGGACATTTCAGAGCCTGGAGTAATAGCTCTGCAGGAGTTTGACTGTTGTCCTTATCCTAGCTGAATGTTGCCTTTTTATGGCAATTACAACAATGATTAATTGCGTTGCTGATGGTTTGGGGTTTTTTAAAGCAACCGCTTCCTTTTACCATGCTTATTTCACGGTGCCCAGTGCCTCCATGACTCTTGGGCACCGAAAACCTTCCTATGACACAGAGGGGTGGCTGTTTCTCTGCTGCCGGAGAAGCGTTCATCATGAAGAATATTTCACAGCTATTGTGAGAGCTGAGAGACCTGTAAATATTAGATGTTAGGTGCTTGCAGTTGCACCTCGTTTTCAACAGCTTAGGGAATGTGAGCTTTGTAAGATGATGCGCTCAGCGTGGAGGTTTTGTTGTGAAAGCGGTGTGAGGAATAGTAGCCAAGTGAAAATAAAAATAGAGCTTTGAAAATGGTGCAAATCACAGGGATGCCTTAAAATCTCCCATCAAAACACCAATCTCCTTGCCCAAAACAAAACGACACAAAAGGAGATCTAGTATTCTGTAATCTGATGGTGATTATAATGCTTTGTGGATGAAGGGGACTGCAGGAAAGGTCAGAAGCCTGAAACTATACAGTGCAAATGGTTAAGAGGTAGAAAGAGCTGTTTTTATCAGTTGCCAGGGTCCATAATTGCTCAGCTCCTTTTGCTGCCTATTTTTTCCCGTGTAACTCTTCTCACCTTGTCATTTTTTTCTTCACAGTGTTACAGGGACCTGGGGAACAAATCTGCCACTGTTCTCTGGATGAATCTTGCTTCAGAGCTGCCAGCTAGTACAAAAGAGGTAGCAGTCTCAATAAGCACGCGTTGGCAATGAGCAGAGATGAAATGGTTACAGAAACAAAATTGTTTTCTAAAAGATGTTTCGTGAGCCCAAGTTTTAAAGTATTTTGTTCCTTAGCATGGACTCTTTTCTTTTCTTGGGACCTGTTATCGGAATGCGTAGAGCAAGTCAGGAGAATAATGAGAAATATTAAGAGCATGTGTGATCTGGGCTCAGCGCCCAGCCCAGTGCCCCCCGTGCGAGTGCTCCATTCCGTGCAGGTTGGGGTTACAGATGCGTTCGAATGCGCCGCGCGTTCTCAGCGCTGCAGCTCGTCAGCTGGAGGATCTGCAAAGCTGCTGAGCAGCTGCAGTGCACCTCCCAGGGCCACTCTGCGGGGAAGCTTTCTCCTTTGGGCACTGTCGTGCCTGGCCAGCTTCCTTCAGATGGGGCCACTTAGGCCGCGTGGTTGTCCTACCTGGGTGGCTTTGGAGGAGCAGCTGGGATTTAGCTCTCCTGGGGCCAAGTTCGCTCCTAAGCTCCCCCAGGCTGGAGGTGGTTGTGCTGAGCCAGTCAGAGTTTGTGCGTGCTGTTCAACACTTTTTTTTTTTAATATCTAGAATATTTCAGCTTGTTTGTTACTTTTACAAGGTTTTGGAGAGCAGACTGTACTGCGTTTCAGAATCTGCCTTGTGGCTGTGCTCCCCAGCTGGGAGCTCTTTGGCACTTTCCTTTTCCTTTGCACTTTTCCTGTTAAGCAGAAACTGCATAGAAGGTGCCCTGAAATTACTGCCTGTTAGAAACTGAATAAAAACACATCAGCTTTTAATAATAATCTTACGTTATTTGCATCATCATAAAAAATGCAAGCGAAGTAATGTAAGCAAGGTCCTCCAGCGTCAGCCTTGGTGCGATGGAGTAAAGGTTCTGGGTGGAAAGCAGAATTCTAGTAATACGCAGCATTTTCATGCCACTGTTTTCAAGGCTGTAATTAGTTTTTGGGTTGCTGTAGCAGCAGTATTGTGTTGAGGTTCAAACCACAAGTATGTGAGGGATCTTGGCAGACGCCTGGCAGGGAGCGGGTTTGCCTGTGCTACCACCTGCAGGGCCCTGCCCAGTATTGCATGAGCCGCTTGGCCACCGTCCCCTGCCCAGTCTGGGCAATCCAGGGACGTCTGGAGCAGAACTTGTTCCCTTCTTGCAGAAGGAGATGTCCTGGCTCTGCCTGAGGAGGAGCTTCCTCGCCACACGCTGGTTGGAACTCTCTCTAGACAGAATTAGAACGGTGCGTCTGATAAGTAGGAAGAGGATTTTTTCCAAAAGAACAAGAAATGTATGTTTTGGAGGAGTAAGAGTTTAATCGGAAAAGCATTGAGGCTTTCAGGAAAGACCAGGAGAGGGCTACAGGCAGAAGAGTCGTGAGCAGTTAATTCTCTCTCCTCCTCTGAAATTAAAAGAGGGAGTTGAGTAAGGAAGCCAGTACTTAAGTGGCTTTGGTTAAGTCTTTGCAAATGTTAGTTCTCATCATCAATCAAATTATTTCCATCACGTTGAAAAGGAAAAACAAAGGCTACGAGAGTTGGGGAGGGAGCAGAGGTTTGACTTCTGCTGTTCTGGTTGTCAGGTCTCGTCTCTCAAAGGAAAAGCCAGAGAAACTCTCTGTGATACTTGGAAAACTTCAGTGGGCTTCAAAGACGGTAGCGTCGAGAGGGGAGTGCAGGGGAGGAAAAAAAAAAGCGTTAGGAGGGAAAATATAAGGCTGGTGGGATGTGCTTAAAACCTGGCGTCGGGTTGGAGAAGGAAACGGAAATTGTCTTTTTGAACTGTTTCAATTAGGTTGTATATTTATCTGTTCTCTTACTGCGTTTCCAGGATGCAGAAAGCGAGAGAGAACTTGAAGAGATGCGGTCGGTCTGGCAAGAATAAATACAGAAAGGCTCATTCCACTTGGTACTGCTCAGACAGTAAAATTCCAGTTAAAGGGATTTCACGATCCTGACAACTTTGATTGCACTGCATGGATAAGCCAAGAGAGTTTACAGGAAAAAGCACGCAGCGGTCTCATCAGAACATCCAGGAAGAAATCTTGATGGGATTTAGTCAGATAAAATTTTGTATTATTTTCCTACTTACAGCACTGCAGATGTTTGATTTTAAAATTCCTTAAAAAGTCAGATTCCTAAAAATGGGTGGGAGGGACTATAGGTAGAATTTGGGATACAAAAATACTTGTGACTGTATATATATCATAGATATATGTGAGATATATACTTTGTGATATAAAAATACATGCACAATATATACGTATTTCTATAGACGCATATATATTTTGGATCACAGGCTCTACTGGGTGACAGCCTGAGCTTCTGGCTGGTGAGCTCCCTCAACTGATTCCTGAGGAAATCTTCAGCCAGCAATTTTTTAATTTTTTTTTTTTCATATTGACTGTTTTCTCTTTTCCTTAATAATAAGTATTAACTGACCCTGAGATACCTGATTAGCGCCTTTCAGGGGTGTTGAGGTGAGCTGCAGTCGGGAGCCGCTGTGCTCGGTGCCCCGCTGATGTGCCAGCGTCCTGCTCTGGAGGCAGCGGGGTCTTCTCCTGCCTGAAGCCTCTGGGGTCAGAGGGGCCCTGGCACTGGGACGTGAGAAAAGGCGATGACAAAAAAAGAAAATGACAATGACTTAAAATAAGCGAGTTGTCAGCCCTTTCTTTCTTGCTGTGGAGAAGTCAGCGGTGGTGTCCGAAACACGCTCCTCGTCCTCCCCAGCCTTGCCTGAGCTACCAGACTGGTTTTCCGCTGGGGGGAAGCCAGCCCTGCTCGCTGTGGTGAGTTAGTACCGAGGGACCAGCGGGGCTTCCTGCACAATACAAACTTCGTTTTTAAGAGGCGCTTCGCTTCTTCTGGGAAGCGAGTAATAAGATTTTTAAACTTCAAGGCTTCCTCCCAGCCACGTTACTCCCTTCGCTCCCGCGAGACTGAAAACTTCTCGCGTCCCTCGGAACCGCGCTGCTGCGGCCCGGATGGAAGAGCTTGGTTTGGGAAGTAGCTCTTTATAATGAAACACTGGTTACTGGAACAGGGATGCTCCGAGGCGCAGCTGCCCGGGGATACTTCTCCAGCAGCTTCTGGGCACCCTGTAGGCCAAGTCCCCCTGCCGTACACCGACGCGGGGAGCAGGAGCTGCTCCCGACGTTCCCCAGGCGTCTCGCGAGGCTGCCTTGCTGGCCCCTCGAGTTCCAGCTGGCAGCTAAAGCGGCGCTTGTTTTACAACGTTTGTTACCTCTTGCCATGTTGTTTAGTCTTTGTCAGGTGTAAAGTGCAAGAGTAAAGCATTTCTTAGTCACCTTTTTTAGTCCCTTGCACGCGTGTATTAAACTGATGGGGTTTTTACTTTGGGAAAATAACACTGAAAGGGAAACGTGTAGCAAACTCGAGCTTAAAAGCTTCCCATGTTAACGATGGTTTTGGCACTTTTTAGCTTTTTTTGCTTGTTTGTTTTGTCCAAATTGAACTCTCAAATTTTGGTGCTGAACTCGTCTCATGAAATCCAGGCAAGTGCGCCCTTGGCTTTATTTGCTTGAAATGATAAAAATTGGTACTTACAAATGGAGGACTGAACCCGACAGGCTCAAGCTGGTGCCTGGGTTTGCGCGCAGAGCTGCCTGGCGGTGAGGGGGCACTCTGCCCGTAACTGCGGGACTTTTTTGTACTGAATGTGTGTTTTCTCCAAGTTCCTCAGTTGAATGATGAAGCTGCCTTTTTGCTTAGTGTGACTTTGTCTTGTTTTGAATATTTCCCAGTGGATGACCTTTTTTTTTTTTTGTTCTAAACATCCAGTCTTTAAATATTTGCACAAGTTTTTCAGCTATTTTCTTTTCGATTACTTAAGCCAAGCTGGGAAATCTGCAACAGTGATATCCCAAAGATGATCATCAGCAACTTGATTCTTCCATGGAAGATTTGCAGGGTTTTTCCTGAAGAGAAATGGTCGTAGCTGTCCAAAGAGTCTTGTAGTTCGCTGTACTTGTGTTGCCTTTCCCTGCCAGCATCTCCCGGAGTGATATTCATCAGTCACGTCTGCTGTTCTGTGTGTTGCTTAAAAAGTCGCTGCCTTCCAAAAGTGAATGGTTTGGGCAGCCGCGATGGGAATATTTACCTCCCGGGAGTCGGGAGCTTTAGCTGCCTGTGGAGTCCTTCACGCCTTCGCCTGTTGTTTAACTTGTCAAAACACGAACACTTGGGAGGAGCCTTTGCATTGGGGGTTTTCTGGAGGTAACTTTCACTCTGTGTTTCCACAGATTTAAATTCTCCTTTGAGTCCTTGGGGGTGGCTGTTTTGGAACAGCAAGGGGTTGTAGGCTTGAGGGGAAAAAATGCCGATTTGCCGTTTGTCTGCTGCGTGGGATTCTGTGCTGGGTTAGGTTTGAGTGTTTATCCTCCTTAGGTTCGTTAAGATGCAGGAGGAAAGCACTCTGCTAATTTGTTAATTGCCCGGGTGTCGGATACGCAGCAGCTCTCTGGAGGAACAGCCGTGGGTCGCGGTGCTCCCTAAGGAGTGCTGGGGAGCCCAGCTCTGGGTCCCAGACTGACCCGCATCTTCACAAACCGATCCCAAACCCTCGGCTTGTTCATCCCTGGAAGCTCAAGTTGTTTTCTTCTGGGGGCAGAAGGTGGTTGGTGTAGTCGTGGGGGGGCCATGACCGCAACCTCTCCTGTCTTTGGGTAAAAATAACCTGCTTCCTGGAGGAGAGGAGGGTGGTAATGAAATCATGGCAATTCTTCTCCTTGGGTCTTTGTTCTCGGATGATTTCACAGGGCTGCGACCTTTCAACCCATTTATTCTATTTGGGACCTTCGGTGAATGCTTTAAGCTTTCTGTGTGTTTGATTGCCTGTGTCGCTTTTGTGGGGCTTTTTTAAAAAAAAAAAAAAACAAAAAACAAAAAACAGACTTCAGTTTTGGCTTCAGAGAGCTGGGTCTGGCATGTGGCTCCTGCCCGTCCTTCTGTGTGTGGTCCTGCCCCGGGCACCCAGGGCTGAGGGTCTCGTACCCCTCTCTCCGTGCAGGAAGCGTTTCCCCCGGAGCACAGCCTTGCCCGCGGAGTGGGGCCAGAGGTTTGTCTCTGGTGGGTGATTTTTCCTAGTCTGCCTGATTAACGCCTCTCTAAACGGCGAGGAAAGGCCATGACAACTCGCAGATCCTTTCAAGTGCAGATAAAAGCTGTATTTTGCCATTTTCAGTCTGATCTCCAGGAAGTTGTGACATAACGATCAAAAGAACCTATTTCATTCTGGTTTTCCCTTTTCCTGGCTTGCTGTGAATAAGAGGAATGTGACTAACACAGTCTAGTTCTCATGGCATAGCTTGCAGGTCGGGGTGGAGGTAAGGCAGGGCTGTGTAGCTGAAACGCTTCCCAACCGACAAGGCTTGGGGTTTATTTTTCTGAGCAGCAGAACGTGCTGTCTCCTGTCGGGCTCTCGGTTTGCCCCTGCTGGGGGGCGCAGCCGTTCCTCCCGTGTGCCGGGGCAGAACGCGCTTCGGGAGCTGTCGGACGACAGGGAAATGGAGACTTCTTAAAACTCGCGGATGCTTTGCAGACCAATCCCAGGGTACAATGTGTGTTTCTCAAAGGCCCATGCACTGTATACATTCCAGAACTACAAGAAATTAATTTGCCTGGTAAGATTTCGGTTGAGACGCCCTGTCCCGCTCCCAGATTAATTCTGGAGTTATCCCAGGGTGAGAAAGAAGAATTTCCTGGAGCTCCTCCTGTCTTAATTGTAAAACCTACCTACCTGTGGTTAAATTGTGATACTAAAGAATAACTGAAGCTGTTTAATTTATCCTCACTGTGCTGTCCCATTTGAAATAAAGTATTTATAAATAAGGAGAAGGGGATCCTGCTCGGAGTCGCCTGTGTTGCTGTCTTGCTTTTTATGCCAGCACATTTGTAGGTGAGAGAGACCTGCCAGCGGGAGGTCTCGTACCCAGCAGCCTGGTGTGGGGGCTGGCAGGGGCTGCGCCAGGCGCGGGAGCGAAGCTGGGAAGGTCACGCACAACGGCATCGTTTCTGTGCCACCGTTCGGACCCACGGCCACGCGGGCTACTCCTGCAGCACGTTCTGGGTGTCGCGGCCACCACTCCTGCTCGTGTTTCTAGGGTGCACCGAAGTGGCAGCCAGGCTTGTGCCAGAGGCTTTAAATGGCGGTGGATGATGGGCTGTGAGGGGTGGGCACGCTGCGCCCAGCCTGTGTCACCTGCAGTGAGGGGCCGGCAGGCGCTTCGGGCTGCGTTACTCTGCCTGGGTTTTACCTCCCTCTTTTTCCAGTTCCTCTGCAGAGAGAGTGAAAGGAAACACCGGCCGTGCTTCAGCGTTCCGCCAAATCCACGTGGTTCGGGAGCTGCGCGAAGGACCAACCAAAGTGGGAGGCAAGGTGCAGGCTGCCCCGCGGAATAGGTGGCAGTGATTTTGTTGTGTTGATTTACCTGCGTATTAATGCGCTGCAGTCCCCATATGCCCATCCCGGGGAGGAGGCCGTGGGGCGGCCGGCAGGGAAGCAGGAGCAGCACAAGCAGCACTCGGGCACCTTTGTCTTTCCCTGCGGCACAACTGGGACTGTCTTCAGCGTGCCGCTTCTGTCGCCTCCTGCCTTTTATTTCCCCCTCGGGGTGGAAGGGTGGCACCCTCTCATGCGCTGGGTCACCGCGGGCACAGGAAAGGAGCTGGAGCCGGCAGCGGGGGCATCCTGCTGAGGTGGGGAGAGGGCGACCCCGGGAGCGGGAGCTGGCACCGTGCAGCATGCGCCCTGCGGCAGGTCTCTGGCTTGGCCAAAGGTGTGTGTGACACGCTGAGGACAACACGTCGGGGGTGGGCATGGAGGTACCCTGTGATTTAGCGTACATCTCCAACTCTTGGGCCATCAAAAGTGTCTGAAGGACTTTTAGAAGGGACATTTTGTGATAGTTGAGCAGTAAGTTCACAACGAGGGAGCGGTGGCTTGGAGCACGCTTGGGAAAACGGTTTTAAGCAACTTGGCCGTCTCCGAGAGGAGGTTGGCGCTGACCCTCGGCTCGGGACAGGGCAACCCAGTCAGAAAGAGGGATTTGAAAGCAGCCAAATTCAGTTATGGAGTTGGTTTCCAATAAAAGGAGCATACCAGAGCCCTGACCACCTCTCCCATGTGCTGGGAAACTTCTGACTCAGTATTGGAATAGAAATGTCAACATCGCTTCCTCCCAGGAACAGGACGGTCGTTCCGACGGGCAGCCCAGCTTATTTCTGCTAAACCCGGATTTCCTTGGTTCGACGACACTTGTAATTCCTCGGAAATTCCCTGGCAAAATCCGGCCTGCGCAGACCCTGCTGGGCTGGAGAGACAACCTGCGGTGGGAGGGCTGCGGGCAGCAGCCTCCCCGTCCTGTTTGCGTTTACCCCAGTTGACTTGGCTGATACTTGAGCATTGTCTGCAGAGCGCACAGCGTCGGAGAGAATGCAGCGAGCACTTAGGGAAGTGTTTTCCCTGCGGAGGGAAAGCAGCTTAAAACTGGGGAGGGAAGCGAGGGGGGACTAAGGTTGAACCCAAGGGCAGCTTGCTGCACAGCTGCCATGCCTCTGGTTTTGCACATACAGGCAGCCACGGCTGTATCTGGTGTGAAAACATCGTCTCGGTAGCTTTGGTAGCCAGAGATTTTGTTCTCTTCACAAGATGCATTTGATTCTTGCATTCTCCAAAGTAAAAAAATCTGAGAAGGGCTCAAGACCCTGAGGGCAGACAAGGGAATAGAGGATTGTCCTCCATCTCTGGGGAGTCCCATCGTTATTAACGTATCCCCCAACAAAAATCAGCTCCTTACTTACTGGCCTGATGTCAGCTTGACTGCGGCATAGATGTTAAAGGCCTTTTGGATCAAGTTTTAATAATTAAGTTGTTTATGAAAAGCAGAAGAGGCTCAGATATGTCTGGGCTCCCTGTGCTGGTTGCTTACATACCTGCAGTGAGCTGTTTTAAAGGCGAGATTAACGATGGGCTGAGCGCTTTGCTGCGTAGCAAAAGGCTTAGCTCTGCAGCCAGGGCTCTTGTGTGTCTTTTGCTTAATAACAGAGAGCATGTTCCAGCATTTTGGGGGCCCAGGAGCTGTGGTGGGAGCGGTGCGGTACCGGCCTGTGTGCAGACACGGCTGTCGTTGCGGCCCAGGAGCGGGAATGCGTGGGGACCCAGGGGACAGTAAGTACCGAGCGCCTTTCCCAGCATCCCCCCGCCATGCAAAAAAACCCCAAATCATATTTCCTGGCAGCGTCTCTCCTTAAACATGAGAAATGAGGTGGTCAAAGTATTGCAAAACCACTCAAGTGAGCGCTGGAAGCAGATTCCTGACTCGGCGGTGCAGAGCGGAGCTGCGGTCGCAGGCATCGCACGCCACGACCGCCACCGCCGGCGCGGCAGCAGGCAGCGGCCGCCGCGGACACCTACGCCCAAATCTCCCTGGCTTGGGCTTGAGGAGCCCCAGCTCTCAATGGCTGGTGGATAGGGTGGGGAGCGGAGCGCCAGCGGGGTGGGATGCTCCGGCAGCCGTTGACTGTGCTGCGGGCACCAGCAGGGCTCCGCAATTCGGGATGCTCTTGGCTCAGCCCCGCGCTTCCCTGCTCCCTGGCCCTGGCTGCGTAAGGAGCGCTTAGTCCTGGTGACAGAGCGTGGCCTGGGCACGGCGTTTCTGTGCCCGGCTCCACATCGGCTGCGGGCGAGTGGAGAATGGTACCAGGACAAGGAAAACCAAGGGATATTTGTCGGCATCCATTGGTGCT
Source organism: Chionis minor (assembly GCA_013398295.1). Lineage (NCBI taxonomy): Eukaryota > Metazoa > Chordata > Aves > Charadriiformes > Chionidae > Chionis > Chionis minor. The sequence continues at coordinate 84,098 of VZSF01000966.1, read as the reverse complement.
CCTGACGAGCAGCGGCCACCTCTCCGGTGTTTCGGTGTCTGGGGGCCAAGAAGGGGGAGGGAGACGCACTGCATGTGCAGATGGGTTTGCGGAGAGCCCTGGGGCGCAGCTCGGCATAAGGTGCCCCCTTCGCGCTGTGCCAGACCCCAGGGGGCCATGGGGGAGGTGTTGTTTCTGTTGACCATGGGTGTCACCGTCATGCCGGTGCCACCGGCAGCACTGCGGTGTGAGACAGCCTTGGAAGTGTCCTGGTGTGCGGAGATGGCTTAGAGAGGAGGGCCGAGGCCCCGGGGCTGTTCCCGTGTTCGTTCCTCTGTTCCGGTGTGCCGGTGGGGACGACCATCAGTGGGGAAACGCCGACTGGGCAGTGCTGGTGCCCAGATCACTCCTGGTTTGTCCTAGGGCATCTCAAGGGATGTTTGCACAGGTGTGTCCAAAGAGGAGGGGAAAACTGGCACTTGTTTTCCAACCATGGTGGCGTGGAGCTGTTGCTGGCCGCTGGCCGCTTCCTGCCAGGCGGTTTCAGTAGCCCACGGAGGTGGCCGCGGGCATGGCGCACCCAGGGGACACTGCAGTGGCACTGCAGGACTTGGGTCCTGCCCTTGCGCCATCAGCAAACACGGAGCGCTGGCGAGCGGGGATTAAAATATGCCGTAGCGCGGGACGCTTCTGGGGCAGCATTTCAGCAGGTCACAGGAAAATGGAGTCGAGAGGGGAAAAGGCAGCTGCCACCGGAACAACTGGCTCCAGCGTTACGGGAAATCCCGACGTGACTTTTTTAGGGCCAGCATTTTCCCGATGAGAGTGAATGCCAGCACAGGCAGGCGGAAAATTGTTTCTGCCACCTTCTCCCCGGCAAAAGACATAAATCCAGCCTTGACGACTGGTAACGCCTCTGAGGGAGATACATGGGCTATTGGCAAATTATTGTCGTGAGGGGGAATTTGTGCCACCCTCTGAAGCTCCTCGGGGTGGCCACAGGCTGGTGGCACGGAGATAAGCAGGGGTGTAGCTTGTGTGGCTGTTTCTGTCCCTTTTTTGGGGGCCGTAAAGAGCTGCAGCCACCCCGGTACGACGCCGTCTCTCTGCGCTTTGGTCAGGCCGTAAACACGTGCTGAGGTTCAGGTGCGTTCGCCCGTGTGACGGCGTCGGGTGCGCGGGGCAGTAACCCCCACCCGGCAGGGACGGGCTTGCTTTGTGCGTGCGGGACTTGTGCCCAGGAAAAGAGGATGTCATTACGGTCAGATGTCGTTTGGGAGCTGAATTTGGGGGAGAAAGGCTGGTTTTGGAGAGGCCGTGCCCCCTTTCAGCAGAGCAGCTCAATGTGTGCTGTCAGAGCCCGCTTTTGGGTGCCCGAAGCCGCTTTCCGCTCCGAGCAGAGGCTCCCAGAGGAAAAATACCCTCCCTGGGTTGCTCTGTCCCCAGGAAAGTGTCCCTCCACCCCATCCCACAAGCTGCCAGTGGGGTCTGGGGGGAGAGGGGTGAGAAAGGACCCCCCCAAAAACCTTCCTCAGTCTCCTTCCGCATCCGAACCGGAGCAGGGAGATTTGCTCATGGATTCAAATGGATGGGGCCGTCCTTCCACCCCTCAGCAACTCTTCTTAAGCTCCGTCAACAGCACCTCCCCAGCCCCCACGTGGCTTTCCTTGACCTTGGGAAGCACACTCCCAATATCCTCCTCCAGCCTTCTGCTGCGAGAGGTGAAGCACATTGCTCCGGGGGCGCGGCGGCGGTCCGGCCCTCGCAGGGAGGTGGGGTTTGACCTGTTTTGGGGTGGGAGAGCTGAGGGGGATGCAGGACGGGGGATCGGGCATGAATGATGCTTCCAGCCACCCCCCCCCACCTGGAGAAAACAAGCGGAGCGGAGCCGGTCCTGTGGCAAAGGCGTTTATTGCTGCGGGGACTGGCTGCCCTCCACCCTACCAACAGGGATGGGGATGCATCCCCCCATCCCAGCCCTGGCAGCCCCAAATCCAGGGGGCTGCAGCAGAGATGGGACCCCCCGCTCCCCCCCGGCCGGGGCTCAGGGCTGGATGAGCGCCGGGTGCCTCTGCCGCGCGGTGACGGTGAAGGGCCGCGGCTTCAGCGCCAGCCCGTGGATGCAGTCCATGGTGAGGTGCTCCGCCGGGTTGGCGTGGAAGGAGCACTGGTGGAGGAGGATGGCGGTGAAGAGGAAGAGCTGGAGCCTGGAGAGCTGGTCGCCGATGCAGCGCCGCTGGCCGGCCGAGAAGATCATGACGCTGCCGGCCCGGTCGCGGTCCAGGCGCCGCTGGGCATCCAAGAAGCGCCCAGGGTCGAAGCGTTGCGGGTCAGGCCACTTGCTGCCGTCGTGGTTGACCGACCACTGGTTGACGAAGACCACGGTGCCCTTGGGGATGTGGAAGCCCTCGAACTCCACGTCGTCCGTGGTGGCGTGCGGGATGGTGATGGGCACGAAGCTGCTGTAGCGCAGCGTCTCGCAGATGAAGGCCTCCAGGAGGGGGAGGTGGGGCCGGTCCTCGGCCGTGGGCAACCGGGAGCGTCCCACCACCTGGTCCATCTCCGCCTGGATGTCCCGCTGGAGCCGTGGGTGCTTCAGCAGCAGCAGGAGGACCCAGGAGAGCGCCGTGGACGTGGTGTCCTGCCCCGCGCCGAAGATGTCTGTCATGGCACCCTCCACGTCCTCGGGTCCCAGCCCCTCGGGGGGCCTGTCGCCGCGCTCCACGGCGGCGATCATGACATCGCTGACATCGCGGAGGGCGTGTGGGTCGAAGGTCTGGCGGTGCTGCGCCACCTTGGCGCACACGAAGCCGTGCAGCTCCCGGTTAAGGGCCTGGAAGTCGCGGAAGACGTGGCGCACGGGGTTGGGGAAGCGCAGGAGCCAGGGCAGCACGTCCACCATGCTGCCCGCCCCCACCGTCTGCCCGAAGCGGTCGTTTCGGCCCAGCAGCGCCGTGAACTCGCCGTCAGTGTGGCCGTAGCGGCGGCCGAAGCAGAGGGCGCAGAGGACGTTGGCGTTGGCCACCACCAGGAGCGGGGAGGGCTCGAAGTAGGCGCCGCCCCGGCTGCGCCACAGGAAGAGCCGCACCAGGTCCCCGGCTTCGGCCGCCACGTGCCGCTCCACCTCGGCCGCCGTGGAGCGGGCGCGCAGGGCGGCGTGGGCCAGGCGCCGG
>VZSF01000966.1:57996-80272 GCA_013398295.1 Chionis minor | reverse complement strand
GAGGGGAGAGAAAATCGCACCCAAATTTTGATTGGGGGGGGGGGGGAAGGAAGAATTTGTATAACGACCTTTCCTCCCCCTCACCCAAATAAATAGAAATAGAACAGCCAAAATCCGCAGGGCAGGAGCGGGGGGAGCTCAGGGTCCCCCCTCCCCACTCGGCGCTTTCCCCTCTCTCTCCTTTCCCTGCTCAGGGCTGCAGGGGCCCCTCGGCGCTTGTGGTTTTCGACAGCCTGGCCCCACACTGCGGCTTTTCGGTGGAATTTGGGCTCCGGGCGGGTTTTCGTGGCTCTGGCACTGGATGTCGGCTGATCCTGACCGGCCCTTGGTCCCGAACGTCGCCTCGTCCTGAGCATCGCCTGGGCGGGTGCCGGAGGTGAGGCTGCGGGTTCCGGCCGGGATGTGCCACCGCGTTTCGGCTCTGCAGCGTTACCTGGAATCTCACGGTGCCCGTTTCCCCTGGTGGCCACCCTGCCCGTGGCCATCCGACACCTCGACAGAGCGCCCCAGACCTGGCGAGGAGCGTTGTTTCCGTCAGCAAAGTGGCACGTTTCTCGCACGTCCCCCTTCCCGCGCACTGCTCGGCCATGTCCCACCCTGGGACGCTGACGAAGAGGGTCCGGCCGAGCCCCGCAGGGGGACAGAGCCGGTGGTGCAGGGCTTTCTGTGGTCACGGTCGTGGTCACGGTGGGGACGCGCCTCCTTGCAGCCATCTCCTGCCTCCTCGTTGCATCCGCGCGGCCACGGAGGATGGAGCGAAGCCGGGTGCTGGCGATGCCCCCAGAGGTAAAACTGTTCCTGTTCTAAAAAAAGGGATGTGGTATCGGTGGGAGCAAAGAAAAGGGGGAGCAGAGGGGACGGGGGCTGGTCAAATGGCCGCAGCGTTTCCGCAGAGCTTGGGGGGTGGTTTGGAGCTGCATCGGAGCCGGCGGGGCTGCAGAGGGGTGCTCCTGGCTCCCATGCCAGCAGGGACTCCCAGTGGGTGCCGTCGCCATCGCTGTCCCCACGTGGCAAGTCCCGGGGCGGGCGAGCACCGCAGGGTGCACGTGGTGGGGCTGGAGCGTGGCCGTGGCGGCGGCGCCGCGTTATTGCCTGCCCGTGTTCCCGGGGGACCCGCGAACCCCACAACCCTGCGGTGGCTGGAGTGGAGGGCGACCAGCCAGTGGGTTGTCCCGCGCCCGGCCAAGCCAGCGGGAGATGCCTGGGTCTTCCCGGACAGGAGCTTCCCGCTCCTCCGTGTGGCATTAGGATTACGCAGCCGCGCGTTTGTCGCTCCAAGAGGAATGTTGCAATTGCCGTGTTTTTCCTGTGAAAACTGGGATGCCTGTAGGTTGCACAAGGGCTGGGTGCTGGGGAACAGGCATTTTCCTGGGGGATCCCGAGGGCACGGCGACGCGGAACGCAGGCTCAGGCGCCGGCAGGCTGAAGCGCAGCGCTGTGGGCGAGGTGTGCGGCCCCCAGCCCCGGGCACGGACAGGGAGAGGAGTGTGTGTGTCCCCTTCCCTCCCTCCATCCCTCCCTCCGGCAGCCTGGCAGCAGCCCCGGGGCCGACGGCTCGGCGTGGAGCTCCCGTGCGGTTTTACAGCTGCGACACCGTCACTCCTGTGGTCGAGGCCCATTTTTCAGGAATTAAAACCCCCCGTCGCGCAGGGTTTCTGCGGGACTGAGGGACCCCAGTGCCAACCGCAAGGGAAAAACCTTCCCAGGAAAAAACATCATTTATTTCCTTATAGTTACAGGCGTGCAAAACAATAGTGCTTGATTAGATTAAGCTGCGATTTTTGGGCTCCTATAGCACGAAGCTGTTTTCCAGCACACAGCGTTGCATGAGGTTAGGCTGCAATTCCCATTGGCATTTCCTTTAATGTGAACCACTGACGTCCCTGAGTGCCGCGCTCTGCCTGGCGCACGCCTGGGGCTCTGGGGCAGTTTCTCGCGGCTCTGGCCGGGGGCTCAGGGGAAGGTCAAGGGCTCCCGGCGCCCCAGAGGCTGTGCGTTAAGAGGTATTTTGGTCCTGTTTGCTCAGGAGGGGAAAAATTCATGCTGCATGAATAGGGTGGGACATGACGTCTCTGGGCCATTTCCCACCTTGGTCACCCCGAAAATCAGTGTTTCGGGGTCGTCCCCTGCTCCCGCCTGGGTCTCCGGCATCGCCCCCCGCCAGCAGGTTCCTCCAGCAGCTCCTGCAGGTGAGCAGCGACGCTGGGCTCCCCCGAGGGCTCCCTCGCTGCTGCACTCCAGCAGCTGGGCCAGAGACGGGAAATAATTAATCATAATGATGATGAGGATCATGATAATGATAACAGCAATAATAATGAAGAACAAGAACAAGAAGAAAAGAAGAAGGCGGAGAAGGAAGAACAAGAACAAAAAGAAGAAGAAGAGGAAGAAGAGGAAGAGGAGGAGGAAGAAGTAGTTCTAGCGAGCGACAGCCTGCCCCTCTTCAGCCTGGCTCTGCTGCCCCACTGCTCAGTTCAGCCCGTGCCATCTCTCCCCAAACAGCCTTTCTTCAGGGCAATTCAGCAGGGTGGGTTTTTAAGTTTTGCTTCTTTTTTTTGCTTTATTTTCATAACGCTCCCGAGAGGAAAAAAACTTGGTCCCGTGGTCCAAGGGCTGGGCTTGGCCAGAGCCGGTGCAAGCAGGGCGGGGGTGTTGGTGCCAGTTTTGGCACAGCTGGGCACCGTCCAGGCGCCGGGAAGACGCAGGACACTGGCAGTGCCGGCATCGGGGCGTCCGTGTCTCGGGGGGCTCAGCCTCCATGGCCGGGGCTGTCACGGGATGTGCCCTTCCAGTCCCGTCCTCGCCCTGCGGCTCCGGACCTGTATCCCGGCCCGGGGGGGATGTGGCATCACTGGGCAGGGGGAAAAGAAAATTAAGACGATAAAAAATTCCTACACCATGGGAAAACAGGGAATTGCTCCTCGAGGCAACCATGGTCACTTGGGCTCCTTTGTCCCCTTTTTGGGGTTATTTGTCTTTTTTTCAGGTGGGCAGAGGAAGGCGAGGAAGGAGATGGGAATTTCCAGCTGCGGGAGGCTCCGAGGCACCAGCAGGAAAGCTTTTCCCAGCAGGATTCCCAGGCTGCATTAAACAGCTTAGAAGGTCAGATAAATTGAGGTTGAAAACTTTGGGTTCTGGTAAGCGTTTAGCCTTTACAACATCGGAAAGATATCATTAAGCTATTGAAATTAAGCTGTTGGTCATTAATTAAGCTATTAAAAAATAAGTATGCTATTTGAAAGGGAAAGAAAAAGAGTTTCTGGCAGAGGCAGAGTTTCTTTTCCCAGTTTGGTGTTTAGGGGCCGGAGAGCAGCTCCCGCTCGCTCCCTGCCCGCCCCTGGGGCTGGCAAAGCCACGGGGATGCGTGGGGCAGCTAAGGGTTAAATTAAAATACTGTCCTGGGAGAAAAAGGGAGGAAAAAGGGATCTGGGGGCTTTTGTAGTGCTCGTCCAACTTAATGTTGCCCATTTTATTTGAAAAACTTTTATTTTGTTACCTACTTCTGTATTTATATATGTATTTTTAATGGATTTAGATAGAGGGATAGACAAATCCCCGTGCAGATGAGCAGCAGTTAGTCTGAAAATGGTTATGGTAAAGCTCTATACAACTAGATTTTATTTTTCCCCCCTCTCTGGCCCAGCACCGTAGACTGGTTGGAAAACCGGGGCTCCATTCCCTGCTGGGCAGCGAGGGAGCCGTGGGGGCTGCCGGCCCTTTCCACTCGCCTCCAGAGACACAGGAAAGAAACACACAGACACAGAAAAAGAGTTACAGAAATATAAACACATAAATATAATTACATAAACATTAAAACATAAACATTAAAACATAAATGTATAAAGATACAGTTTGTAAACATGTACATTTAAAAAACCCTGAGGGCGCTGGGGGAATTTGGATGTGGAGGAGGCAGAAACGCTGCTGAGTGCTGCTGCTCCGGGGGACCAACCTGCCCTGCCGTTTGCCGGGGAATATTCCTCTTTTGGGCAGGGTCCGGCTGAGCCGGTGTCGCTGTTACATGGTGGGAAGGCTCAGGTCTGGGGGCGGCAGAATTAAGAGTGGTGGGGAGGTGGGAGGTGGGAGGGGAGGGCAAGGCGGCAGCAAAGCCCTGCAATTAGTCCTTAAAATGTCTTGCTCTGAAATGAAATGGAAAAAAGTCTCCCGTGTGGCATTTTTTTCACCTTCAGCAAATCCTGACTTGGAGCAGGTGTCGGAAATCTGCAGGGAGAGTGGGAGGAAGGTCTCGGCTCCAGCCGAGAAACAGGGACCGAAAAAAAGATGGACATAGAATCAAAATGGTTTTCACTTGTGATGGCCCGTGGGGTGACAAGCAAGGGAAGAAGGATAATAATTTAATTAATTATATAATATGAGAATACAGATAATAATCATCATTACCTCCAATAATATTTATTTTATAAATCCTCTTCTCTTCTCTTCTCTTCTCTTCTCTTCTCTTCTCTTCTCTTCTCTTCTCTTCTCTTCTCTTCTCTTCTCTCTTCTTATTTTTTTTTTTTAGGTTAAAATTGTCACTGGCCACAAGCGATGATGTATTTTTCCCAAAGGGCTCCCAGGGACAAGCCCGGCCCAGGTAACCCCGAGTCCCGTGTGACTCCAAATGCAGTTGAGGTTTGGATTCCAGCTCTCCCACAGCCCAGACGCGGGGCACGAAGCTCCCGAAGCCCCTGCCACCAGTGGGGGTGACACCTGGGGGCTTGACACTGCAGCTGATGAGGGTGTCCCTGCCGGGCTGCACAGCCACTGCCACCACCCCGTGTGTCCCCTGGGACACGTGCTGGAGCTGGGGGCTGCCGTGGGGGCGCGAAGCCGGGCGCTCCAGTGGGGTCCCTCGCCCCAGCCCCGGAGCTGTGGCTTTTGGTGCAGCAGAACCCTCGTGCTCCCACCCGCAAACGAACGCGTTGGCATTTTCAGAAACGTCGTGTTCATAAACACATTTTTCATACAGGCGAGAGCAGGCGCTGGCTGCCGCATGAGAAGCCGGAGTCGAAGCCGGCTGAGGTCAGACTTTGCAGATCCCCGCTGCCAGCAGTGAGCTTTGGATCACGGACAAGATAAATAGAAAAATGCATACAGGAGAGGGTTAGGAAATCAATCAGAGAAGCAAAAAAAATAACAACCCCAAACCCCAAAGCGAACTGAGCCCCTTGGGCTGATGGCCGCCTACGAACCCTGACAGAAAAGCCAATGTAGACAAATTAAACGCCAAAAATCCGCAGTGTCAGATGGGAGGAGAGGGTTTCTTCTTGAAATTAAAAACACATTTGGAAAAATAAATCTGTTGTAAGATCTCATTTCCTCTCCTCGACTGCCTTACACGTTATCTGCTCTGACTTTTAAACTGCTCCGGAGGGGATTTTTCCCCCTGTGTGGTTAGGAAGAGCCGCCGGCGTCCGAGCCCACCCAAACCAGCCGGAGACCCACCACCTGCCGGGTGGCCCCAGGGGTTCAGGGATTGCCAGGCGGCTCCGGGGGCTGGCAGGGGGTCCCGAGGGCAGCCAGCTCTTCCCCAGGTGCCCTGGAGCTGGGGTTATGTTTTTGGGGGTGCCGGGAACCCCGGAGGTGCCGGGAAGTTATTTGCTGAGTAACCGAGTCTGGCAGCAGCTGGGTTTGATGGTGTGGGGGGGTCCCTCGCGCGCTTGTTGGGGGCCTCGGAGGAGACATTGGCGAGGGGAGAGCCCCGGTTCGGCTTTCCCGGGAAGCCGGCAGCGATGTCTCTGCCCTCCTCCTGCGACGGGGAGAGCTCGTTACTGCCAGCACCTCATTAGCTGGAGCCTCAGCGGGCTGGAGGAACGTCCCAACGCTCCAGCCTGGCCGGTGCTCCCTGCGGCGTGGGATTGTTTTGAGGGGTATGGGCCCAATCCCTTAAAAATCTCGGGTATTTTGGAAGTAAATGGGCTGCTCGGTGGCGTCACCAGCGGCAGGCACGGGCTGAGCCCAGGGCAGCAGTTTCTCCCACAGCAGCTCATCCCAGCGCGGAGCTCCGTGTCCACCTGTGTTAAACACGGGCAAAGGGGCGCAGGGAGCCGGGAGCCCAGCTGGATGCTGCAGCCGGGGCTGGAAAGCTTGGGATTAGCCCGTTATACACCACGGGGCACGACACACCGCGGCAGGGAACGGCGCATTTTCATCCAGCAACTGGCCAGCAGCGCAGCCGGCTGGGACACGGGCAGACCTGGATTTCCGAGGGGCTGGAAACAGCTTCTGGGAAGAGGCTCACGGGGGACCTGCCCTGCTCAAGAACCAGAGCAAAGGGAGACGCGTTCCCAAGTCCGGGAATTGTTGGTGCGGGTCTCTGCTGCCCGGCATTTGGCCTCCCAACCAATCCAAGCTGGGATGGGGGGAGACACAACGCTGAAGGCATCTCATGGCCCAGCAGGTCGAGGCTCCACCGTCACCCTCCAACCCATCATTTCCCAGCTCTTCCCTCTTCCTTAGTAACACAAATGCTGAATCCTGGTGCAAACCTGCCTGTGCCGGACGCAGGGAGAGTCGGATCCCTGGTGTATGCAGCTGGACCCTCGGCACAGTGCCGGGGCGACGTGGTGCCGGGATGCACGTGGCTCTGCAGGGGCTGGTGCCCGAAGGCAGAAACCTCACAAACCCTCCAGGCTGGTGGAGACAAGAGGCCAGATGTGACCAACACCTCGCAAAGGCTGCGTTTGTGTGCAGGAAGGTTCAGCCTCCACCTCCCTCGATCCTCACCCTCATCGCTAGCAGGAATTCAAGGTTTTTTGGGTTGTGGTGAAACGAGGGCTCTGTCTGGGAGGACAAACAGCTCTCCGGAAGAGCTGGAAGCGCAGTCCCGGCCCCGACGGGGTTGTGATAATGGAGTAACTGTGCAAAGGCTGGAGGGAGCTCGTCCCTTGGCTCCAGACTTTTACAAACCAGCGGGGTTCAGACTCCAGGAATGGTGTTGAAATAGTCCTGCAAGGGTCTGCAGGCTGCCTGCAAGGCTGGGGGCGACAGCCCCCCCTCAGCCACAGGCTTCCAAGGGAATTCATTTGCTGCTCTGCCACGTAATATACTGGTCCTAGAAGTCCTGCTCCAAGAGGAGGCTGCCCGAGCAGCCAGGGATGCCACCCACAGGCTGACAGCCTTTTTTCCCTGTAATTAAAAGCTCTTCAAGGGGTGTCTGCTGGCAGAGAGCGGGAGAGTGTCCTGCCAGCGAGAGGAAGGGGGGCCGGGGCAGGGTGGGGGGGCTGAAACAATTCAGTCCCCTCTGGCGTGTGTCACGGGAAATAATCCCCACGTTCCATCACCCGGCTGCTGCTCTGGGCAGCGCAGGCTGCTGGCTGGGAACCAGTGCCCTGGCAGGGAGAGGAGATGAATCCACGTCTCCGTGGATTAATGCTGACGGGGCTGGCCCGGACCAGGGAGATGTCAGGGCTCCAGGCGCTAGTGAGAAGCCAGCCCCTCTCCATGACTGCTTTCCTGCTCCCCCAGCAGCTCCCACCCTGGGAAAGGTGCTGTTAACCCGCTCCTGCCCGCTTATGGGTGGGGAGCACACAGGAGACGTGGGGCAGGAGGGGAAACATGGGGCCAGGGTCAGACCTAGAATAAAGACACCTCAAAACCTGCTTTGCTCTGGAGGCAGTTTCGCTTGCTCGTTCCCCCTGTAGAATCATAGCATCACTTGGGTTGGAAGAGACCTTCAAGATCATCGAGACCAACCATAAACCTATGCCAAACCCACGTCCCTCAGCACCACGTCTGCCCGGCTTTTAAATACCTCCAAGGATGGTGATTCCACCCCCTCCCTGGGCAGCCTGTTCCAGGTCAGACACGGAACTCCCCTGCACCTACAGAGCAGAGTCCTTCACCACCTACAGCACCCATAATCCTTCTGCCCAGGCTCCATCAAATCCACACGTGTGCATTTCTGGCAGTGGTTGAGCACTGAGGCTTTTATCCTGGCTTTGCTTAGTGCAGCCCCTTGGGAGTCCTGGCACTCCCTGGCTTCACCCTCAGCATCCCCAAGACTGGCCTTTCTCACGGGAGTCTGGGCTCACACAGGCAGCTCTGAGCTTCCCCTTCCACCAGGCAGGTCATCTGTTCACCATGGCCATCTTCTGCTCATCGTGGCCATCTTCTGCTCATTGTGGCCATATTCTGCCCACTGTGGCCATCTTCCGCCCATGGTGGCTATGTTCAGCTCACCATGGCCATCTTATGCTCACTATGGTCATGTTCTGCTCAGCATGGCCATCTTATGGTCACCATGGCCATCTTCTGCTTGCCATGGCCATCTTCTGCCCCCTCTCCCATGCCCCCCAGGTGCTGTGTGCTGTGCTGTGGATGCTGTGCTTCCCCCCGCCCCGTTTCATACACCCAAGTGTCTGTTACCGAAGCGAATCATGAAGCAAAGCACACACAGAGCTGGCTTTTACGGTGCTTTCTGTCCCAAGATTGGTTGAACCGAATGTTAAGGACATCAATCCCACTTTCCTGTCCGAGGTGTAATGCAGCACGTGTCCCTGTGGCGACAGGATGGATTTGAGGGGCTGAAGCTGGAGAAGTGCTGGAGCCCATCAACCCTGACCCACCAGGCTCAAAGACCCTCTGGCACGGCAGAGCTTTCACTCGGGCAAAGCCTTTCCCTGTGAGGGTGGAGATTTGCACACGATTGTACTTTTTTTCCAGAATTTAGATGGTTTTAAAAGAGGTGATGGACCATCAGTGATTAAAGGCTTATATTTTATATAAAATATGAACAAAGAAACAAGTACAGTCAAGTTGTGTTACAAACAAACTCCTGCTAAAGAACCATTACAAATCCTGAGGATAAGTTGAAGCAGCAGCAGCAGAATACAACTCGTTTAATAAAAATGAATGACTTGTAAATGTCATGAAATGTAAAGTCTTGCAGTTTATTTTCTGAAAAGGTGTGAAGATACAGCACCGCCGGCTTCTCTCCTCGCACCTCCCCAAAATCCATTCAGCCCTCAGCCGCCTCCCCGGGTGCCAGACGCCGACCCGCCTTGGCACAGCGGGAATAATCCCGGTCCCTTCGTTCTCAGGCCAGTGGGGAAACCTCTGCCTTTGCTGGCGGCTTCTGCGAGAGGCTCTAAATATTCTGGATGCAACTTCCAGCTGCAGTGTTCCCTCCATTTTATTTTTCTTCTTCATTCGTCGGAAGCCTCAAAGTTACAAAACCTCCTTTGTCTGTTGTACGCAGTGACCGGGCGAGCACGGCCGGAGCGCTGCACGGTTTGCCCAAAGCCCCGGAGCGTGGCTGGGGTACGCGGATATTTCCTGCCTTTCCGGGAAGAGGCCGCAGCGCACTTGAGCCAAACGGAGCGGAGAACGACGTAACTCTACGGGACAGGGAAACCGACTTCTATTTTAAAGCTCCTCCTGAAAAAGAAAGGCTGAGACCATGCGGAAGGGGAACAGCGGGCGGCGGGTGGGCACTGTAGTCCCGGCGGGAGTCGAGTTTGGAAGTTTGTCCTTCCAGCTCTTTTGGCTGCGGCGGTGAGGGCTATGCCGGGAAGGACGATTCCTAATGATATACCACTGCCTGGAGAGGAACCTTGGGGGAAACAGTGAGAGGAGTATTTCAAGGAGACAGCAGGAAAAATGTTTACTAAAGGAATATTAATTATTCCTCCTTGAGGTTAAGGCAATGTTGACAATAAGCTTATTTAATCAGCGTTTCATAGCGTTGTGTCATACGCAACTTAAACCCTCTGCGGAAATACTTGCCTCGGCAGCTGCTACAGGGATGTCATAAGACGACTGGAGAACGATCTTTCCAAAATGGTTCTTGCTCCTAAAAGAAACAAACCAAAGCCCCCAAAATCCCCCCGGGTTCAGAGCCTAAGCTGCATAAGAGCTTAGGGAAGAGGGACAAATATTTCTGAGTTTCTTCCCCTTTGCTCCCCCCAGCCGGTTACAAACCCCGCGCGGCCGAGGAGGAGCGCCGCAGGCTGCTGGGAAAACCCGTTCCGCGCTGAGCACGGCGTGAGCAGAGCGCTCGGGGTGCAGTTCCCGGTGTTCGAAGCCCTGAGCAGACTTGGAAAAGGAGCGGGGGGAAAAAAAAGGTTCCGTTTGATTTTTTACAGCATTAACGTACAAAGTGATGCGAACAGAACTCCCTTGCAAAGGACAGGGAGGAGGAGTAATGCAGCCGAAAACAAACAGGAGATTTTGACTTTTGGTGTAGCCAAAAGCAATAAACCAAACGCTCCGTCCTCCCCAGGGTGTCGTTTCTACGTAGGTGGGACCAAGCGACAGGCACATCTTTACAAAGTGGGGGTTAAAAACTACCCCCCCCCCCCAGCAGGGCTGGTTGTTGGGAATCAGGCCAAAGCACACGCTGCCTGCTTCCAAGCCTGCCTGTGGAACACCGGATCCGACCTGTGCAGCCTGGGAGAAGCGGTCACCAGGGCAATTCGGGATGCAGCCCCGGTGTCCTCCTGGCCGCAGGTCACTGTCCCACCTGGCAGCCGGCAGCGCTGCCCCGCGTGGAGGGACAGCACAGAGACAGCGCGGCTTTAACCTTCCCGTCCCCCTTGGAAATTCCCAGCCTTTTAGAAGTTTGCATTCATAGAGCCATGGAATGGTTTGGGTGGGAAGGGACCTTAAAGCCCACCCAGTGCCACCCCCCGCCCTGGGCAGGGACACCTCCCACCACACCAGCCTGCTCCAAGCCCCGTCCAACCTGGCCTTGAACCTCCAGGGATGGGGCAGCCACAGCTGCTCTGGGCAACCCCGGCCAGGGGCTCCCCACCCTCACAGCCAGCAATTTCTGCCCAATAGCTCATCTCAATCTGCCCTTTTTCAGTGTAAACCCATTCCCCCTCGTCCTCTGGCCCCACTCCCTGATCCCGAGTCCCTCCCCAGCTTTCCTGGAGCCCCTTTCAGACACTGGCCGGGGCTGGAAGGTCTCCCCGGAGCCTTCTCTTCTCCAGTCTGACCCCCCCCAGCCCTCCCAGCCTGTCCCCCCAGCAGAGGGGCTCCAGCCCCCCCGGCATCTCTGTGGCCTCCTCTGGCCCCGCTCCAACAGCTCCGTGTCCTGCTGGGGCTGGGACCCCCGGAGCTGGAGGCAGCACCGCAGGGGGGTCTCCCTGGAGTGAAGCAGAATCCCCCACCCCCACCCTGTTGCTGGTGATTGTGGTTGGTGAAAGCCCATCTGCGACTCGAGATGGAAGATTTTAATGTTCCATTTTATACCAGGGCAACTGAGGAACTGTTACAGGCAGTTACATTAAAGCATCACAACGGGGCAGACGCCGGAGCTTGGATCTTCCCGGGTCTGGGCTGTGTGGGCTCCGTTGCTCTCTGCTGCCTCTCCGTCACTCTCCGCCTGCGCCGCTTCTCCCCGCTCTCGGTGCCACCTCACCTTGTGCTGCCCGTTACAGCCCGGTGCCCAGCCAGTCGCCCAGTCCCTCCCCATCCTCCTTTGACCTGTTCCTCCCTCTTAGCTGCTCCTACTGCTCAGCCGGCTTCCCAGCCTGTCCCTTTCCTCTCCGTCAGGAATTCAGGAAGGACTCTCCCTCTGCTCCCTGCAGGCCCGGTGGTTTTCCCCTCACGCACCTGAACCGAGCGTCCGTCCAGGGAACACCACAGCCTGGTGTCTCACCCGTCCAGAGCCAGGATGATTCCCAAGCCATGCCTTCCCTCCCGCGCACCGACACGCAACACGGAAAATCGGCCAAGGTCTGGCAAGTCCCCGGGCGGGTGGGGACGGACTAAGGTCCCCGTAAGTGCCCTTGTGCTGGGGCGGCGCGAGAGGCGTCATTTCAGAGACCACCTTCTGGCAAAGGAGAGGTCTGGGCTCTCAACACCAGGAATCAGGCTGGAAAGGCGCAGACGTCTGGACTCTTTTTGCGAGGGCGTAACATTTCCTTCTGCCTCGCTCCTGGGCACAGCGGGCAGTCTCTGCCAGGGACTCTCTTCCCCACGCCCCCAGAAGCACCAGCCCCCCACAGGCCCCCACCCCGGCAGGTTTTGGAAAAACTCTGCCAAAGAACGAGGAAAACAGTTTTGCCGCCAACCACCACTACGATATTATTCTCTTTAATCAAGTTTAGAGTAGTTCACCGTAGCGTAGTTATATAAAAATACTGCATAATATAAAAAGAATCTTTTTAATCTGAAAAACTCTTCAAAGACACGTACGGGGCACTTAGAGCGCAGTCGTGCTGCACATCTCAAATGAAGATGATGCATTTTGTTAGCATTAGGAGGAAAAAAATAATCAAGACTGAGATTTGTTGAAGATTTATGCATCGTCTTCCTACCTGCAGATAAAAAATGTCTGGGTCTGAGTTAACGCCTGGCTGAATCCCAGAAACCTGTAATGTCACAAGTATTTTCATGGTCCTTTTTATTAAAAGCAGATTTCCACAGAGATTTAGTGAAATACAAAAAGAGTAATTGAAACGTAAATGAACAGTTCCCACAAATCAGCATGTTGCAGCATCTAAAACAAAATTAACATAAAGGCTGTGGATTGTGATCATCATCAATCCCAGCAGTATCCTCAAATTCTTATTGTGGAATGCTATTCTGCTTTGGTATTGAAGCAACCCAACAAGTATTTAAGTCACCACTTTTCTTATTTGACAAACCCATCAATGCTACTTCAAATTCACCGAGTTATGAGGGATGGCCACGCGCTCTCCCACTACCAGGCTACGTCCACCAGAAGAATCCAGCTGGAGCGACAGCCGGGAGGAGAACACAAAGGCTACGGTCCTCTGAAAATGGTCTCAGAAGCCACGTTACTCTGAGACGGGCCTGAAGCCCAAGAGGGTAGATCTCGTCCAAGCAACACCTCGAGATGTCTCAGAGGGTTTTCACCTGAGGGGCTTCTGTGCTGAAACACAGCAGATTGCTCTGCCAGCACCTGAAGAGCAGCTGCGCTGGGAAAGCATCCGTGGGGTGCCGCAAAGAGAGAGTCCCTTCCGGACACCCAGCCTCGAACTACAGGGAAATGACAGGGAGTCTTCAGTCTTTAGCGTCTCCCACTCCGTCGGCATTGATAGCAAACATCGCTTCAGCCTCAGGAAGGCAAGGGGAGTCATAAATTTTACATATTCTGGTTTCACCTCGGCCTTTTCGCAGATACAGTCTAACGGGGAGAAGGAAAGAGAACAGGTAAGGACGGACAGCCCACTTTCAGTAAATCATTACCATAATCATTAAAACATTGTGTTAGTAGGTGAGAACAGCGCACTGCGGAGCTGCGAGGACTTCTGAAAATGCTGTGTTGATTTTGCAGCCGATTAACGAGTGCGCAGAGCGGCACGCATTTGTCGAGAAGCAGGCTGGACTGGCCGCTGACAGGCCAGGCAGAAACCCAGAATTTAAAGGTGCTAAGCTAGTTTCATAAAATCTTCCAATTTGGAAGATGATAATCTGTTCTCTCACCTCGTGGTGGAAGCATGTGCTATGATATTTCCTCCAATTGGTTTTTTGGGATCTGCAGCAAACATGGCTGCTCCATCTACTTGTGCGACCACTTGGTTAGTGATCACAACTGCCACGCCGAACTGCAGGGAGAAAAGCAAATCAAAACGCACTTATTTTCCACAATCTGAACAAGGGAAGGGAGAGGGGGAGAGGGGGAGACATGCATGCACTTCTGCTGTCCTCTCCACTCTCCATAACCACTCTATCATGCCTCCCAAAACAAAATGGAAGCAGACACCGCGCAGGCAGAAAGTCGTTTGTACAAAATTGCTAAGCTTTACAAGAGAAAGAAAAGTGATCACCAGAGAATAAAATGAAGTTCACAGTTTACCTCATCTGCAAGTCGGAGAAGCATACGCAGAAACCTGGCCAGATGCATCTGTCTAGCTGACAGCTCACCTCTTCCCGAGTAATCCGTCCGGTAAAGGGCCGTGGCACTGTCCACTATCAGCAGCGCGTATCTGCAGAAGACAAGGACAAGGCTCTCAAACGTTTCCAGTCAGGAATATGGCCTCTGCTGGAGCGTGGAGATTACTAACTACACAATAAACCAAAGGAAGTTGCTGCACGATTGAAAACTTATTTATTGTACTCTTACAAACTAGCCCAGAATGTAATGTTTTGTGTGGCCAGGTTGCTATACACCTCATACCACCACCTCCTGCCCTTTAAAGGGACGCGTAAATCTTCGTTTCAAACTAAAGCTGTCTGCAGTTTTCTTCGGTGCTTGGCACGCTCTAAATCGACACCTAGTTCTGAAAGCTATTATAAACTGATTTTTAAAACTGTTTCTCAGGCTAACACTTGTTCTTTGTGAAAAACAGCAGTTGTCACAGGTCAAGTCAGTTGCTGCCATCCAACATTTCAACGGCGGGAGGTATCAACCGACACCGACTGCCCACCCACCAGGCTTACCTGGACCTGCCAAAGCATCATCCAGCTTGAGAACAGCAAAACCTAACGGAGCTAAGTGCTGGAGAAAGCAAGTATATTTCAAAAAAGTTAACTTTTGGAGTAAACTTTGACATTTCACAATTTTGTAATCTATACTTCACTTGCATTTGTTCATGTAGCTTTACAATACACCCAAGTATTGGCACAAAAATCACCCCATCTAAACCAGTCGTCTTACCGCGACTCAGCCATCATAGCAGATGCCTGATACAGCAGCTGGGTCTGATGGTCTGTGTTAAAGCCTCGGGCGTACGCCACGTTATCCAGCACATCGCTGCCAGACAAGCCATACCTGGAGGGATCGGGGAAGGAAAAATAAAAACCTTAAAGCGTCAACTTCATCATTAGGAGTCACCTAGCGGGCTCACCTAAGGACTGGAACGAACAGACATTCACATTCCCGGGAAAGCCTTAGAGATAAGAACAGGCAGCAAAAAAATGAAATACAACTTGGTGAGGAAAAGAGAACAGAGCGATTAGAAACCATTTTTAAAGAATATTTTCCTAACGAGGAGCAATAGCAAAGTAGAACACCAGACATTTTCCTCAAAAGAAAACCACAGGCAAGGAAAGCTACCATTCTGCAACAAAATATTCTGAAAGCAGTATCTTGCTCATAGAAAAGAGCGATAAACAGCCTTCCACCTGCAATACCTTTGTCAGTGTTTCACTACCAAAATAAAAAAAGGTATTTACATTCAACATCTTGTATTTAAATTATTTATATGGCACTTTGAGAAATCCTTTAGAATTTGAAGAGCCAGTTGATCACCCTCCTTGGCTCCAAACTGTAATAACATTTTTTCCGACGAGAGAGAACGTACGCAATTTGTTTCCATGTTTCGTTTCACACTAGAGCACGTTTCACAGACTCCCAGACTCTCCGAGGCTGGAAGGGGTCACTGTGGATCACCCAGTCGGACACCGCTGCTCAAAGCGGGATCAGCTGCAGCAAGTTGCTCAGGACTGTGTCCAGGCCGGCTCTGAACGTCTCCAAGGACGGAGTCTCCACAGCTTCTCTGGGCACCAGTTCGAATGTTTGCCCATACTGGCACCAAACCCCTTTCTTGCCACATTTTGCATCCCCCTCCTGCTGTAGCTGGGACAGAGATAACTTTCTTCCTAGCAGCTGCTGTGGTTTGCATTTAGAATGAGAATAATACTGATAACACACATTGGTTTAGCTGTTGCTAAGCAATGTTTACTTTAGTCAAGGACTTTCTCAGGTTCCCACAGAAGCCAAGAGGGAGCACAGAGAGGACAAGCCGGCCAAAGGAATATTCTGTAGCACAGACATCCCGCTCGGTGTATAAAGGGGTGAACCAGTATATGGCTCAGCACAGGAAGGGATGGAACCGGCCGGGAGCAGTCCTCTCGACACGCAGCCACGCACAGGTACCCTCGCGCAGATGCACCCATGACCACTGCCAACACCATCCCGCTTCCCCATCAGTGCCCAAGAGGTGTGTGTGGCCAAAGATCCACAGGTGACTGGGAATATGGCAGTACGCCTCCGCTGGCTGCAGCAAAAGGCAGCAGGGTTCGATCAAATTGTCTTCAAAGAGAGTTGACAGTTGGAACTGTCTCCAGCTGATCAGGAAGCACACATTCCCTTCCAGTAGCAAAAAAGCATGGGAAATTATTTTCTGCAGAGGGACAATTACACAACAGCTGTGGGGAAAGCGTAGCAGCAGAGAGAGGGGAGAGGAATAGTAATACCAGATGTTTCCAAAGTGAACATCTGTCAAATTAACCTCTAGGACCTGTGCAAAACGTCGTCCAAAGATTTTATTTTTTTTTACTTTCAGTAACAAATCCAGTACTGACACAAATCTTCAGCTTACTATTTTTCAACAACTCGACCTTCCTTCACTCATTTAGGAAGGTATGTCGATTAGCTCAGCTCCCTCTACAAAGTAAAGGAAGCCCCTCTTGTGGGCTCGCACGTCCTACTGGTTTGGTATTACAGCTTTTTGATTTTTCCACCTGCAGTCATGGGAAGGCCCACAAATACTGGCCTTATCTCACAGCTCTGAGGTGCTACTGGAAAGTGGTCCTGCCCTTTCGCTCTCTCCGCTTCCAGCCGCTCCTCTTGTGCTCTCCTTCTCTCCAGCAGCAGCGTGCGCTGCCTGGCAGGGAGCCCCAGGAGCCGCCGCTCCGCTTCAGCCCAACAGCCGCCAACGCCAGCACCGCGGGGCAACAGTGATGGCGGGACCGGCTGCACGGCACAGAGCTCACTCATTAAACCCAATTAAAACCTCAGCTTCTGCCCCGTACGGACTGTTAGCTACGCAGCACAGCATTGCGAAGCAGACACACTGCGAAATCAGCCTACGGCATAAGGAAGGCAGCTTTGCCTAACAGGTCACATGGGGTCTTGGCAAAAAAGTAACTTCACGAAAAAAATAGATGCTGAGGAGTGACAAAGGGTAAAACCAAAGAAACTTTAGAGAAAACATCTATAATAGGCCAGGGCTTAAGCATGCTTGAAGGAAACACAGTCGCTTGGCAATTAAGTCTCGCTTCTGTAAATGCACGGTGGAGAAAAAGGAGCACAGTTGCTTTTTAAGCTAGGAAATTTGTAGCAAAGTGAACCTAAATCAGACTAGCAAAGGGGTAGCACAAAACAGGCCAGCTGGTTTATCTTTGCAGAACGTCTGAGCCTCTGTATCCAAACCAGCCCAGCCTTGCTGCCTGACTTTGGCTCGCAGCTCACAATCCAGCAAGGGTTGTCACTTTATTACTTCCAGAAGAAAGTGCACGGCTTACTGACGTGAAAATTCCAACCAGTATCTCGGTGAAAATACTTTTTAAAACTATCGTATCACTGAAATTATTAATCTGAAGGTTAGGCCCAAATTCCAATCTGCAAAATTGCATCCTGCATCCTCGCAATTCCTCCAGTCAGGTGTTAATTTTGAGAAAGCCTAAAGAATCACAAGACCAGAAGTAGTTCCTTTTCCTGATGTACAGAGCCAGTACTTCAAGCTTTTAAGTCTAACCAGAATCTCTGTGTAGACAGCAGAATTTTTCTTTGGGCAATTAAGTTTCACTTTCTAATTGGTATAAAAAAACCCCACATCAGAACATTGTGAGGTAGAGGCAGGAGATGAGAAAACAGCTTTTCACCTGGTCAGCGGATGCTCTCTTATTTCCTAACAAAAATTTTCTGGCTGCCGTTGCCATAACCTTTTTATAAAATATTTTTTGTTCCAAGGTAATGCTGTTGGCAGAATTGGAGAAGAATCTTTGAATGTATTTCACTAATAGTAAAACTGAATTGGAAAGAGACACTAGTAAGAAGTGAAGACGACATATTCCAGGGGCCAATGATGTTGGCTACCACCACAGGTAAAACAAGAAACGTTGATTATAAAACACAGCTAACGAAGTGCTCTGACGTGCATTTGGCAGGCAGACAACCAGAACACAGAAAGGTTTTGGTTTAGTTGGGTTTTTTAAGGACAGTTCTTACTGCAACCGCCCCGTGAATTTCAGGAGACAGGCAGATTTACACAGCAATCCTTACTGAGTGAGGAAGTTGTGCCACTTTCTTCAACCAGCACCAGTTCAGTTCTAGCTCCCAGTACAGACCTTTCAGCCACCGCAAGGAGACGTTCTGGGCGGAAGGTCCCTTCTGTGTCAATGTACATCGCTTTTCCTTCTCCACCTCCTCGGTCAATGGGGAGCTAAAGGAAAAGCAAGTGAATTAATGTGAAATAAAGGATCAACAAATAATCCAGTTATTGCCTTAGGCCCTCAACGGCTATCATGCAACAAATTACACAGCAAGCTATTGTGATGAAAGTCACGTTTAACTGGGAAAAATGTGAAGACTCCCGTTTTCAATCTCTGATCTACGTAAGAGGAGAGGTGCTTAACTTGGAGCTGGTAAGTTTAGGTGCATAGGGGTCTGAACTAAACGATCAGATTAAGCCCAAAGTCTCTCATGTTTTATGAAACAGCAACCACTAGAGAATAATAAACACTACTATTTGTTTAAAATAAGATCAGAAAAAAGGTTACTCCAAACTGATACACTGTTCGATAGCAAGAGCCAGCTGAAGGCTTTTGCAAAAGTAAAGCGAAAAAAGCGGAGGATCATTAGGCAGGAAGAGCAGCCAGTCCCTTTTCAGCACTCCTGGTGATAAGAAAAGGTCTCCGCAGCCCCGAGCTCCGGAACAGACCAAATGCTTCTCTGCTTTTAAGACCCCAAATTATGCCACAAGGCTGACGGCTTCAACTTTGTCGTCAGAATACTGAGGAGGGGGGAAAAAAGACAAGCTACAGAACGTGTCAAACACAGGTAAAAAGCATCACCTAACTGTTGGTAACATGACCCTCACAGGCAGATTAAGCACAAAACTAAAGATCCCAGAAAGCTACAAGTGTAACCAAAGGTGCTGCCAATACTCATGTTCTTTGCAGCTGTTTATATGCATCACATTCCTATTGGTTGAGAAAAGTGCACAAATTAGCAAATATCCAAAAGCTGCGTTGTCTGAATATTTGATTTTAATGAAGCAGCCTACTCACTTGACAGGTTACTGCCAGGGTATGACACAACTGTGTTTTTCCAGTACGAAACTCCCCGAATAACTCTGTTATGGACCCTGTTTCTATTCCTCCTGAGGGGAAAATAAAAATAGCGGTTTTAAAAAGGTCGCATAACTCAAAGACCATGTACAAAGTATTACATTTACAAAGAATCAGTTAAACAGGTACTTTGGTTAGAAGTTTCAAAACTCTAATTGGAAAAACTGATTTTCATTCTGAGGTTTGTTCATGTTGCAGAGAAGTTTAGGCAAGTGTTTTTCTGAAGATGCTGAGAAGCTGAAATAACTCGTTTTGATTTTTTGATCACAAGTAGGAATGGAGAGAAGATGACACCTAATTTTGTTTTCTTGGAATAGGTCACAGACTAGAATAAACTAGACACATGGAAATTGAACAGCTCGGGGCACTGCATCATAACTAAAAGGTTTTAAAACTATTTCTACAGCTTTTAAAAGAAAATCATTCGTGATACAAGACAACAGAACTTTTTCATTCAACCACAACTTGTGTGTCTTACACGTTTTTGTCCAAGTATCATGTTCATAGAAATAAAAGCAAGGCAACTAAGGCTAACCAATAAAGAGAAATAAACTTATTACCTTGAAGAAGTTTATCGAGTTCTTTGGACCCAGTGGTGATCTGGATGATCTCTGACCTTCTCTGGTGGAATTCCGTTGCTGTGGTGAAACCCATCGGAACCAGTTTAGCTGCTTCAGCCTGAAGAAAACCAAACCAAGCAGTGCAAGGAGCGTTCATCCCGTTCATTCACCCCCCTCATCATTTATACTGTCATTTTCTATCTTGTGACATGGAGAAGCACCTATATAATTTGATGCATACCTTTTATTTTATTTTATTGGCCATGTATTAGTTGGTATCTCTGAACAGAACAGAAATTCTGCTCAAAGAAAAAGTTCCAACACCCATTTTGTGTATTTTATGGAAATCTTCCCCCCCACCCCTCCCTTTTAGTTCAGTTCTGTCCCTGTGAAGCTTGAAATACCCAGGACGGGCACACAGCCTATTAGGAATGCTGTCATCCTAACAGGGAATAAAATGCAAAGTAAGAAAAGTACTGGAGTTAAACATTGTGCTAGGTGAGATTTTGCTAAGTGAGAACTAGTTTGGCAGAAAGCCCACGTTCTGAACTAGAAGATGCTGTGAGATTACACCCGGGCTTCACTCTCGGCCCCCGAGAGTAACCCCCAGGTCTCACGGTGGGTGCCTGTCTGAGGGACACAATTAACGGGCTCAAGAAGAACATAACCAGTATCCAGCTCCTTAACACGGTATCCTCTGCCGTGACGACCAACAGTGGACGCTCAGGGAAAGAGTGTAACACATCAGGAACAAGGACCGACCCTCCAGTAACTCCTCGGGGTTCAGGCAGCACAGCTCTTGAGCTCAATGCTGCCCCACAAACGTTGCACTTCATCCCCTTTTGAGCTAATTTATGCTACAGATGGCCACAGTGTCTTGGGACAAAAAGTTCCTTAACTTAATTACAACCTGCATGAAAAAGTAGGTTCTTTGTTTTAGGCTTATCATAAGCCTTCAGATCTCGAGAAACACTGAGCTAGAAGTAATTGTCATCTCGGGCATATTGTCCATACCTGCCACAGTTTGTGCAGACCTTTCTAACACACCCTCCCTCTGCACTTCCTGAAGCTGGTCCTAGTGGTTTTTGTCTCTTCTCACCAAAACTCACTTAATTTCTCTGACCATCTTTACTGCCCTCCTCGGTATATCGTTAATGGAGATCTTCCAAGATCACCAGAACACTTCAGGCCAGTAGAAATAAAACTTCCTGACTATCTGGGGTTAAAGCTTTTCCACAACACCCTTACCAAGATTTTGTCAGCCTTGGCTTCACTGATGCCTTTAATATTTAACAGCTCCTTCTTTGGTGCATAAGCAACAGCCTCAACGGTGTGAAATCCAGCTTCTTCTAGTTTCTTCACATCGTTCGCATTTATACCACATTGCTGAAAGGCAGGGGAGAAAAAGGGACACACTAAGACACAGATGCCTTAATCCAACTTCCACTGAATGCCTTCAGTTGCCTTCAACAGATTCGGATCAAACTCCGTTATTACAAGTCAGCGTATTGAACGTTACCTCCCTATTTGTTTGTACTGAAGGAACAGTAAAAAATAGTATCCTTTTTCCCGTGTAATGCTTGCATAAGCTATTAACGATATGGATGGCACAAAACAGGCAGAAGATACCATTCTGTCTGGTTCAACAGATGCCAGAGGTGACCAACACACGTCAGGAAAGGGTAGACAGCAAGGCGACATAATATAAAACGTAACTGTTAACACATTAGGGCTTTTGTTTTGGTTTAGGTTTTTCTGACAGAACACAAGTAAGAATTTAGCAACACAATTTTCAGATACAGCTTGTGTTTAAGGAAACAGACTAGCAGATTTCTTGAAAACTTACCCTAGAGCCACCTCCATACCTACCTCTAGCCTGGATATGAGCTGTGGCCCAAAGCTCTCGTCCTCTGCTGACGTGTCCGCGTTGGCTTCAAACTGCGCCTGCATAGCCATTGCGCCCGGTATTCCCTACAGCCCACTGGAAGGAAACCAAGCAACTCTGAGACGCAACGGACACCATTCAAACAAGATACATGCGCAAAGTGTTTCAAAATACAGTAACAGCTCATCCACAGCAGTACGCGACGGCTTTCTCCCCTCCCATCTCTCTCAGCTCGCGGTATGACGGTGCTGTAAGAAGTATCTCGTGTGCTTTCCTATGCAGCATTAGACGTTAAAGACAAAAACCCCCAAACAGTTGTGTTACCTGGTCAGAAATAATAAGAGATGTTTACCAGAGAGCTCTGCGGTATTTAGGAGTATGATGCAACCAAATAAATCTCATTTTAGCGAGGTTATGCTGTCACATTAGAAGATGTATTACTTAAAACAGCATTTGAGGAGATGTATTATGTAAAATGCTGTGCCTACGAGGCTGCCTTCGTGACAACCCTGTAGAGCTGGGAAGGGGCTCCAGACGCTCCCTCCGGACCCTGCCAACATCGCCAGGCACCTCCGGAACATCAAGTGGGAGCGCGACGGGAGGCACCGACAGCCAAGTGAAGCTGAAGGGCATGGGGAATGGCACCCGCTCCTTGGATGCGACACTCCCCGGGTGGCTTCGCGCGGGGGCTCGGCACGGAGGGGCCTCAGGCAGGGACAGGGGTGACGCCCGGCCGCCGCCACACGGGCACGAAACCGCCGCCGCCCCGCAGGGCTTCACCCCTGCCTCGCCCCCCCCCCCTCCCCCGTTCTCCCCGCACCGGCCCGTCCCTCCCCGAACC
>VZSF01000966.1:27818-57969 GCA_013398295.1 Chionis minor | reverse complement strand
GCGCGGACGCGCGAGGGGCGGGGCCGGGCGGAAACGGCGATGGGATTGGCGGGAAGCGCGGCGGCAGCGCGTCGTCAGACACCGCCGAGGTGTCCGTCGCTGCACAGGAACACCAGATCCCAGAATTCCCGGCGCTGGAGGGGACAGGCCCGCAGGATGGGTCCGGGCGGGTTGGGAATGGCTCCGGAGTCGCAGACTCCGCCGCCTCAATGGCAGCCTGTGCCAGGGCTCCGCCGCCCTCCCAGGGAACAAGTTCCTCCTCCTGTTGAAAGGGAGCATGTTCCAGTTTGTGCCCGCTCCCCCTTGTCCTGGCACTGGGAACCACTGGAAAAAGCCTGGCTCCCTCCTCCCGGCCCCTCCCTTTGGGGATTGCTCCGCAGCGCTGGGACCCCTCAGCCTGCTCTTCTCCAGGCTAAGGACACCAACTCCCTCAGCCTTTCCGTGTGAGAGATGGTCCAGAGCATCGTCTCCCCAGGAAGAGGTGACAGGACAAGAGGAGAGGGCCTCGGGTGGTGCCAGGGGAGGTGTCGATGGGATATTAGGGAAAATTTCTTCCCCCCCAGGGTTACCCAGCGCTGGCAGAGGCTGCCCAGGGCAGTGGCGGAACCCCCTTCCCTGCAGGCATTTTCCAGCGGGGCAGACGTGGCGCTGAGGGACATGGGTTGGGGGTGGGCTGGGCGGTGCTGGGTTAACAGTCGGACTTGGCCTTCCAACCTCAACGCTTCTATGATTCCAAATACTTTTAATGGTACCTCTACTGACTTAAATCCACAAATAAAAGCTCCTGGAATCAGAGCAGAGGAGCTTGTGTACAAGTCTAAGCTGCTGAACGTGGCCATATCTTCCATAGCTATCAGTTATTTTGAATTTACCTGCTAGATCTTTAGCGTGGCGTTTCTGGTATAAATATCCTGTTTAGAAATGATTTTCCGCTCGGAAGTCTTTTCCCCCTCGTAGCTCTTGGAAACACCGGGATATCAAACGTGGCTGTTCGTGGCTTCCGCTGCTGCAGCTGAAGTGGCCCGAGAGCTGCCAGGAGAGAATTACTGGTATTTAGCAGAGTTCCGAAACACGGAGCCATTTCCACAATGGAAAGCAACGGTGCCCTTTAAAGAGCCTGGTTTGCCAATGGTCGATGCCCAGACTCGGAGCCGGAGAGGCGGATCCAATGCCAGCGCCAGGCTGGCCTTCCTTCTTACTCCGAATGGCAAAGCACATCAATCCTTCCTTTCGCCTTCAGACACTTCGCAAAGCGTTGCCATGTTTAAACCGATACCTTCTCCACTAGTATCCTTATCCTCCGTCCAGATTTTGGGATGTTTCCCATGAAAACCGAGGTGGGGTACATGAAAGCAGAGTATTACTAGTAACTCACAATAATTTGCATCCTCATTTATTTAACCTTTTGCCAACGAGCTGGAGAATTTAATGTGCATTTAAGGAGACAAACCTGTGATCACAGGAGGCTTTTGCATTTATATATACACCGACAGACAGCAGTCAAGTCAGCAACACTGAATGACCCCAAAAGATTCTTTTCCTATAACATACTAGAACTTGGATGCAGTTGACATTCTCCTGGAATTCACACTTATGCCAGGGTATAAGTGCTCGTGGATCTTCTCCAAATTTACAAGAACAAGTGCTTGAAATTAAATGCAATAAAACACTGTGCTCTCTTACTGAGACCCGCAAATTAATCATGGAAGAAAGGCATAGTCAAACCATTCCCACTGTACTAGTATGAAAACACAACGGTGCTCTTTCACCGCCAGTTTTATATTACCAAATATGAAATAAGAATCATCATCTATAGACTCCCCCCCCGAAAACTAAATTAATTCTTGAAACCTAATTTCTTCTCCCTTACCTTTTCCCCATCCTTACAAGTGGCAGAGCCGTAACTTGAGATCTAATCCGAGCTTTACTCCATGAATCCCAGGGGATTGTTGAAGGAAATAAGAGTTCTTTAATACTATATATCCAACTTTATGAATGAGCAATGGTTAGAATAAGCACTGTATGTGAAAAGCTTTCGTAATGGCATTCTCATCAAAATTTGGCTTGCAAAATAATAGTTTTTGTAAACATGTTCTCTGTATGCAGATTTTAACAGTAATACATCAAGTCCTGTCGATGGCAGATGTTATGATCTTTAAGTCCTAATGCCCTGAGAGGACTTTAAGTCAGAGTGTCAAGTACAAATATAAATTAAATATAAAACTGGAACTGCTTAATTTCTGCCAATTCCTCTTTTTCTGCTGCAAATGCATGGCTTTCTTTTGTTTTGTTTCACCTGCTAGTTTGATTCAATATCCAGAGCAATACAATAAACTTTAGCCAAAACTCACTTCAGTCTTCGTAGTTACCAGATTGTTTAGCTTGGAAATACGCTGAAAGAATAAACCAGACAAACACAAAAGCCCAAGGGAGAGAATGCTCCTGAAGTACTGCTGCAGCACCCTCTGCTGGTTAGTACTGCTGGTACAACGACCGTAGGAAATGTAAAAATCATTCCAGGTGTAATAGCCAAGTCATTTGCAGCTCACGCACTATTTTCCTAATTTAAAAAAAAAAAAAAATTCTTCTGCAAAAGGCAGGCGATAGAAGGCTAACACTAGGAAAGGCAAGGGGGAAAGAAACCACCACAACAAAACCCCCAAAAGTTCATATTAGGAAACGTCCTCCCCAATAGCTAACAAAGTCATTTCACTAGTAGCAGGCAAGTTTTCAGTTGCAAGTTTAAACAGAGCAGCCAATAATCAGAACTTGAAGGAGGAAGAGCAATAATTCAAATGTTTAATGAACTTCCACCTTCCAAATAGAAGGAAACTTTGTAAAAAGGCAAAAATTTATGAACGCTTACACACACAAAAACATCTTCAAATTCAACATATTTTACAGAGATACAAAAACGTGCATCTGCCTACAGAACGGAGAGCTGGGAAACGGCAGGCACTTCCACACGGTCAACTCAACCCCGGTTACATCCGTTCCAACAGCTCAACCTACGTAATATACAAAATATATACAAAAGCAATCCAGACTGCACCGACGTTATTGCAGATACCGCCGAAATTTAACTAGCTCGCTCTGCTCACTAACAGCCAACGCACCACAGGCCCGGGCAGCGTAGCACAACCAAGAGACAGGCGGTACTGGGCAGGGACACCACGTGTCAGAACAAACTCCCCCTTGGAGAGGATCCCACAGGTGGAACCTGACGCCTTCCAGTCTCTTGCACCGCAAAGCACAGGCATCTTAATCTTCATGACAAAAGCATTTGACTTTGGCCGCCTGATTAATGATTACAGGCGATTGGGTTAATCAGAAGCAGGATGATAGCGTCTGTGTTTTGGGAGGGGTCCCGGGAGACTGATAAAAAAAAAAATCAAACGTGATGTGATACGTTAAAATGCTACAAAGTACTGAAGTAATGATAGTGAAAGTAAATTTCAGTCGCGTTAATTTAGAAAATACTCATCATTGTTTCATAGAAGAGCACTGTAAATCAACCCAGAACAAAATGAACATGTTATGTCAGAAGAAAATCCATACTAGGAGAGACTATATACACGAGGAGGCCTAGACCACCGGTGACTGAAACAAGATAAAAGGCAGATTGGATAAATCCCAAAACAGAAGAAATTCTTCTTTCTCCTCTTCAGAGACCTCTGCTTTTACAACAACTCGTGGCCTACACCGAGCATCCTGGACATCAACCAATGATCAGACAAGATTACTAAGGAGCTGCGTAGCTAACAGCACTCCCCTTCTGGCGAGACACAGCTGGAATTCTTGCAAGATGAAAATCAAAGAATACGCAGTCTGACTTCTGCAGTCCTGCATGCGGATCCAGTGAATCATCTGGGATCCTGCAGCAAATTTTGGTGAATGAAGCTGACTATTCTCCGCAGATAGTGGTCACCAGTTGGTATGTTGGAGAGAACAGCAGAAATTTCCTCCTCCCTGGGAAAGAGAAAATTATCACACGTGTTTGAGAGGATACGGAACATTTAATTTCCCATCCCATGCTTTGAAATTCAAGTCATATGGAGTGGTTCTTTCTGTTCAACTCACCCAATATTCCCAATTTGTTTTCGGACAGTAAAAGGCAGTGAAGCAGATGGGTAATTGGCAGATAGAGACAGGGTCAATTCAAACTTGGCAAAAGCCGTGGAAGCGGAGAACAAAAGCTTCACTCTGCGCGCAAAATAAACACCAACACAAAGATCAATACAAAATATTCAAAGGTACTGCTACCGCCTTTGAATTAGGTTCCAGAAGTGAAAACAAATGTCGTAATTGATGCAACAAGCTCAATAACTTCCGAAGAGTTCCAGCATAGGCTGCCACTTCATAACTAAGGTTGAAAGCAGCTTTCCACTCTAGTACTACCAGCACTTATCAGCATATCAGCAAAACCCCAACTGTCCTCACAGGAAAAGTCAATACACACATAATCTCTCAAAAATTATGGGAGGATCTAGAGTAATAATCAAAAATATGTTTTTTAGTTCACAAAATATTCCTAGGTAGCTAAAGTTTCCTGAAGTTTTAAGCAGGATTGATTTACCACAATCCAGAGATGGTTTCCTGAATCCAACCCTAGTGAAATCAGGCTGGATTTCTGTCTAGCACAGTTCTGCTTATGACAACGTGCAGAAGGGCAGAGTTGAATATTACTGTAAATGTGGGTAAGGCCATCACCAAGGACACGATGGGCAGGATGCACATGCTTTGGGACAGCGTAAACTAGAACAAGCATAAACCCGGTATTTTCCAGGAGAATCTCCCACAATTTGCAACCTCCTGAGCACGGGCTGCCCTTGCATCTGTGTTGCTGGCTGAACTAAATACAGCCCATATGGGGTTTCGGCACGTCGTAGAAGAACACTCTTGCAAAGGGCACCACCAAATGAGAATAAGAGGTGGGACCAGCATCAAGGCACGCAGAGCAAGGTCAACCGGGCACTTCTTAGCTAAGGGTATACAATAATTATAGAAGAATAAGGTGAAGTAGTATTTATCTTGTTCTACTGGGACACGCTGCAAAATTGGGAAGTAGTAGAAGTGAAAACTACAGAAAATAAACGTCAGTTTAAGTGTAGTTGTCCTTCAACAACTGACTCTGCTCGGCTGAAGCAGACAGGAGATTAAAAGGAACAAAGCATTAAGCTACAGGTAGACTCTTGGCTCTGTCTCCTTTCCATTGCCACGCTCCGGCCTAGAGTTTTAAGTGAGAGTCAAGTGGAACCGGGGAGCGGCAAGGAAGTAGAGGTTGTATGACAGTATGGAAATCGGCTGAATCCCAGAACAGCTTAATTCCCATGCATTTGAATATTATCCTGCAATTGTATTAAAATACATCAGAGTGTTGATAAAAAGAGTGGCATAAAATCTCAATTTCAAGAAAACCAAACTGAAAATATTTCAGTGTTTGGTTCCTGATTATCTAGAGACACTCTCTGAAGGACTGGTGTAAATTCCATCTGAAGTTACTCACTTTGTGTCATCGACCTCTGTCTTCTGAAGATTAAATTTTCCACCCCATCTCTCCAGAAATTCAATCTCCTTTCCTAAGGTCTTGCAGTGACCCACCACCACAGAGACATCATGAAGAACCTAAGCGGGCAACCAGAAAAGCAATCACTTTGTCACTCAGGCTGCTAAACTACGTGACTCTTCAAAATGCCATTTATGCTAGAAAGTATACCAAAAATACGTAGTTCCACTGCTATCTCAGTTTGGATGTGAAAATGAAATTGTACAAGCATAACAACAAATGCACATTCTTTGCCCTACGTTTCTCCCTTCAGCTTTGTAAACAGGGATACACAAACATGCAGCAACACCAAGTCTGGCTTGGCAATTTAAACAGTTAATTCTTTAGGAAGCAGAATGATGTTCAGCTATATTCTTTAATCTCTGCTAGCAGGAAAAAAAGAATTTAAAAAAAAAATCAATATGAGAGGCAGATATTAATGCAGCAACCAAGGAAGAAACCACAGCTTTTAGGACTCCAGCCTTCAGGGACGGGGACTTCCCCTCACAACTCAGAATACTCACGGAGCATGTTTTGATCCACTTTGATGAAGCATTCTTTAAGATGCTTTTGTTCTCAGTATGAGCCCTATTCTCTGTGACAGAAAAGATTCCACGTTTTTCAGGAGCCCTTTTGCCTGGGACATTACCTGGGGCAAGTAGTACAGTGTGGGACACTTTTCCTTCCAGCATCCTTGACTTTCAATGAACTGGAAGATGAGCCTTTGGACTAAACACGAGGAGGGTGGAGCATTTTCCTCTGTAACACAAAAGAAAAACATGTTGCCAGAAATCTTTTAAAAGCCATACAGTAATCCATTAGCAGATAAACCCCAAATTTACAGGTGGCTTCTCAAGAACAGATTATCAGGCCAGGTACTTTCAAACCGCTCGAAAAAATCTTACCATCCAAGAGAGATTCAAAGTTCAGGCTGACTATCTGTCTGGAGGGATCTTCACCAAAAACATCACCATCTGAGAAGGAAAGGAAAAAAACCCAAGCAGTAGTTATTTTTGTAGTTAGTTCTGGAGTTACAGCTCTTCCTCTTCAGAAACAGCTGTTCATTACATACTTTACGGAATTTTCACAGAAAGCACTGATAAACACATTCAAAGCCACCTCTCAGGTTACACGCTCCTGCTGTAGTTATGTTTTCTGTTTCCTTTTAGCAGATCTTCACAAATACAGAAAGTTTAAGTTTCCGTTATGTAACTGTGTAACTTTTCAAATTTATCATAAAGTGGAAACCTGCCAGTTTTGTGACTTACCTATTGGGGGTCCAAACACAACTGTGAGTTCAATGGTGTCATAGAGAAAATTAAAGACTGCCTGCTGTTCACTCCATTCAGTAATCTCCCACTCGGTGAAGCTAAAAAGGTGGGGAAAACACAGCATCACCCTAAGTTTCAACCAACCAACACAATTATCTGAAGGACAAAGATCGGAGTATTAAGTGCACTTGCAGCTATTACCACATAATATACCGACAAAATTCTCACTTTCCAACAGGATGTAAGAATCTGTTGGGAACGCAAGCATAATACTATTTATTTTAGATAAATGTTCATTTTGGAATTGGAGGAGAGTTGGATATAGGAAGACTGAACGTAGAGCATCCCTGCAAAGTAGTTAATAGAAAAATGGTGCATCACACAGAAGTTCACCGAGGCTTTATTGCTTATCCTAGGCTATGAGGAGATGTGCTTCCAACGATTTCCCAAATCAAATTCCCTTCCCAAACAAGGAAAACCAAACCAAAAACCACTTCTATACAAATGTGAGGCCCCAGAACGAGCTGATAAAAACAAAACCTGAAGGTCTGTTCCTTACTTGTACGTCTCCAGGAGTTCCTGGCAGCTTTTTTCTTTTTCCTTTAGCTGTTTCGTCTCAGCAAGAATTTGCTCATTCTCAGCCTCCAGCTCTGACAGTTCTCTGCAAAGATAAGCCAACCGCGCACTGGTTAAAAACACACCGACCCCCCAAAACCTGAATGCGCACATCTTATTTAAGGTCTTCAGATCCGCTTGGGCATCTTACCTTTGAAGCTCCTCTTCTTGGGCTTTGAGGCTTTTCATTTCTAAGAGAAAGGGAAAAAAAGCTATGAGAGAAAAGAGCAGCAAAGAAAGCCCTAACTGCTCCGCAGCTCCGCAGTCCTTGTTCTTAACAACTGGAAAGATCTCAACCTGATGGCTGTTACTCCCACCTGGATGTAGATATGCGGTCAACAAAGGTTAGCAGTTATTGAACAGTTAAAGCGCTGAACGCGATAGCCAGTGCACACTCTGCAAGTCACACTGTACCAAGTTCTGAACTCCATTTTTCCAGGGGAAAATCAGTCCTTTTTGTAGTTTAATATCTGTGTCATTAGCTGTATCCAATACGGAAAAGAAAGCAGTGGTGTTTGCAGCCGTATCATAATTAATAGATCAGGGTGGGGGTTGAGTATCACCCTCTCCAGAATTTAAAAGACAAAGCACAAAGTGCCATTACCTTTCCCTAGGTTTTTCCCTTCTGCCATTTCATCACCACAGTCTGCTTCCCATTCTTCCCAGTCAGAATCTAGGGGAAAGAATTATCAGGTCTCTGCAGAACTCCCCCATTCAATACTTAGATTTCATTTTATTCGTCTATGCATGCTATCAATCTTAGTATTTCAAAGCTAACAAAGGAAAATGTACAAAAAGATGGAAGGGTATCTACCAAAAACCTCCAAAAGTAACAGATAACAAGGACAACTCCTTTTACTGCATCGTTTCCAAGCTGCTACTGTGCAGTTTGATTTCGACGTAGGGCGTTGGAAGAAAATTCCATTGGAAGAAAAGAAGCGGGGATACAAAGAGCGTGATTATGCAGCAGTGCCAAGTACTGGCTGCAGCTTGTGTGAACGCAGCTGACCAGGGTTTAAAGCACACAGCTATGATGCTGCAAACACTACAGGCCCGGCCTACAAAGGCAGGTTTTGCAGCCATTTTGAACTGCGCGCTGTCAGCGGCCGCACTAGCCAGCTTGGTTACGCGTTCATAGGCTACAGCTCTCATTCTGTATTTCGGCGTAGGTATACTCCTAGTCTTCATACGATGTGTGAGTGATTCCCACAGGAGAAGGCTGCAGAAACAAATGAAGGCATTTAGGCCTAAGAAATACTTCTAACAAAGGAATTGTAAGATTTCAAGCGACCACCAAACAGCATCTTGAACTGACCATTTAAACAGCGGCTCTGCAGAAAAATAGAGAAATCAGCGTACAGGTCACCAGTTTGGAAACACATACCTGCTTCCAGAGCAACAAGAAAGCTCTCGGCCTCCTCGATCAATTCGGTCACCTTTTTCATTCTTGACTGTAGCTTTTCATGTTGTTCCTAAAATGGGAAGGTTGTACGCAAGTCAAGGAGGTATTTTAAAAAGCTGAATTGTCTTCTGGGACCACCGTGTGGATCTTTGCTTGCTAAGAAACTAATTAAAGAGGGCAATATAATGTGTCATTAGAACAGAGGCAGACTGACAAACACTAAGACAGTAGCCATGGGTAAGGAAGTACTAGATACTTAACAGCGTGTCTTTCCTAATGACTCTCCTTATGAAGGGATGAGATAGGACATGGAAATAAACAAATTCATAGAGCTTTTAACACATACAAATTTCTGATACCTATCACATTGCATTACTTCTGCATTTCCTTCTTAGGTACCAATACTGACATCACTACAGCATTAAGAGTGAATTCCTGATGGCATTTCCTCTCGTGGTTTCATGTTTCACTGTTACTTTAATTGCCAAAACCCTTAGGCAGAAGGTTCCTGTAGCATAAGTGCAAGAAAGTCACTGTCCCAATGTGCTTTACATTTACATATAAATAAAAGAGAAGTATGTTTAATAAGAAGAAAACTGTCAAGAGAATGCATGCTTACATATAATAATTAGGCTCCTAAACTTGACAAAGACAGATGATATATGGTAGAAGTTCCTTTTTTTAAAGCTAAACCTCTGCAGCTTTGTGGCACGTTACCTGTGCGCTCTGCAGCAATTTGCTGTACAATGCCGCTTTCTCGTTGTGAGCCAAGATTTTACTCTCCTTGGTGAAATAGGATTTCATTTTGTTCAGTTCTGCTCCAAAGCTCTTCAGCTGCAATGAATGGAAAATACGGGAGAGAAAGCGAGTAGGAATGTGCAATGAAAGACTGTTCAATCGACCCTTTAGACTCTTTCTCCCTTCTCTGCTCCTCCCAACATCCCATTTCTCTAGTAGCAGTATTACATGACACTTGCAAATTAAATCAAATTTAAGACTGGACAATCCCTGTAAATTCAAGTACAGTCACTTACTAGGGTCACTGATTTTCTTTGCAAAGATCCAACAAGATCTTTATTCAAATAGGGAGCTGCACAAACAACTCAAGAGATACTTTTACCAAAACCCAGAGCTTCATTAAGTGTATCAGATGTCCCTTGTCCCAGTTGTTCGAGACGTATTTAGAACACTGGCCCCGCTTTGGTTCAGGAGGCTAACCGGAACGCTGACCGAAGTCCAGGCAGAGCCCAAACCACAAGAAATAAGCTTAAAACAGTCTTAACAGAACATACAGTGAACTCCAGAGCGTGCAGTTCGCTGTTTTCTGTGACAGCTGCCAATCCAGAAGCTGCAGAGGAATGTACACAAAGCTTTTTTCCATGTTTGCCTGTTTCCACTAGGTGGTATCATTCTAACTGCAGTGTGCAGAGATTTGCTTAATAAGCTTTCAAATTTGTTTTTCTTAGCTAAGAGTTCTACGTGCTTTCATTGTTTGTAAGTACAGTTCTTCCTGATTCTAGTTACTAACTTTGCCTCAGTGATATCCTATATCAACCTAATTATGAACTATGAAAAAAACCTGTCTTTTATCAATTTTGACTCTTTATTTTCATTGAATAGATCTTTATTCTTGGCATTAAACCCACAGAAAACAGAATCTCTTTATCTAATTTCTTAGTTCTGGCCGGGATGCTTTTACATTGCTTCTGGTTTTTAAATGCAAATGTCTTTGCTGTAGTTTTTTGTGCCCGTAAGCATTATTGTTCTCCTTTAAATACTTTAAATACTTTCTGGCTTCATCTTTTGTTTTGGCATGTGACAACATTGTTGTGCTCCAAATCCAGTATGCAGTTTTATTTTTGTGTAATGAGACATTTTTTCTGATCATCACGTGTCTTTCTGAACTAAATAAGCATTTAAGTTAATGGCCAGTTCTGCTCCACGAATGAAGTAACAGAGTCTCCACAGTCAGAGCAGTTCGGTTTTTCCTTCAAAGTTGCACTATTTGTTTAGGCCCCTCTAAAGTTTTGCTTCTCTTTTCTGCCCTCAACTAACCTGAATTATCAACTTGAATTACCAAGTTTTTCTGGTTTGTAGCAACAAATTCCCTTTAATGTATTTAAAGGGCACATATCCTTGCATTCTCCTGACAGATTAGAAGTTCTTATAGCAGTTTTCCATTCAGAAAATATTTTGCCTTGTATCACTTACCTGCGTACTGTTATTCTGTGACCATACTGGTTCTTCGTTTATTTAAATACATAAATTAACCTAACCCCTTCATTATGTGAGAAACAACATTATCTCTTCATGCAGTATTACCTCTTCATCAGAGCAGGTTCTCATTACTTCCCACAAACCCTTATTCACATTCACCAGGAGTTGATCTTGGACATCTACATACACTTTTAACCTGAAATGAGGAAAAAAAAATGTTGAAAGCAAGTCTTGTTACAACTGCACTGAGCACAGAAATGTAAATAATTTTCATTTAGTTGGGTCTTATGTCTTGGGAAGACCCTCTAAAGCCTTGATTAAATGGGGGCCATGTTTGTTAAAGTCTAGCACATAATATAAAGTTCATTTGCAAGAGTCTTTTTGTGGAGGGCAGGTGCAAAGAGGAGGTGGAGAGCTGGAGAGCCAAAGAAATAGGAAGTGGTGCTAATGAAGCTGTGGAAAATCTTACTGCTGATTTTGAATTTTATCGTATAACTTGTTTTAGAATCGTATAATCATAGAATCACTATGGTTGGAAGAGACCTTTAGGATGATTGAGTCCAACCGTTAACCCAGCACTGCCAAGTTACCACTAACCCGTGTCCCTCAGCACCATGTCTTCCCGGCTGGGAAATCCCTCCAGAGATGGGGATTCCACCTCTGCCCTGGACAGCCTCTGCCAGCGCCTGACAACCCTTTGGGTGAGGCGTTTTCCTGAATATCCAATCTGACTTGAGGCGCAACTTGAGGCTGTTTCCTCTCGTCCTGTTGCCTGTTCTTTGGGAGCAGAGACCCTGGCTACAGCCTCCTCTCAGGCAGTTGCAGAGAGCGAGAAGGTCTCCCCTCAGCCTCCTCTTCTCCAGGCGGAACATCCCCAGGTCCCTCAGCCGCTCCTCAGGAGACTTGTGCTCCAGACCCCTCACCAGCTCCGCTGCCCTTCCCTGGACACGCTCCAGCCCCTCAGTGTCTTTCTTGGAGTGAGGGGCCCAAATAAATTAGCACATAAATTGTAAAAGGCATAATGTATCAGACGAGAAGAGCCCTTCAGATAAGAAAATAAATCACGCGACTGATTATTATTCAATCCGGTAAGCACTGGAAGGTTGGAACAAACAACAGACCATAACCTGTTATGATTCTGCTTTCTATGTTTGATCATTCTTGATACAATTGAAAGAGTTTAACTCTTCTGATGTGCAACTGAAACACTATTTGTAAAAGATAAATTACTTCAGGAAAATCCAACTTTAATTATGTCCATAACGACAGCTCCTCCCCAAGAGTTAGCCCTATGCCATCTAAATCTGTAATGAACTGGCTATCAGCATAAAGTACATTAACTATCGCTTTTTATTTTTCCCATATGTGCTGTATTCACTCTCTTCAGGCCACTTCGCGTGCAAGCTGAGCTGAAAAAATAAAATGATTAATATACTGTGCGACTGATGAAACACTTACTCATCTATCTTCTGAGAAAGGGCCTGGCAATCTTCTTCATAAATACGCAGCTTGGGGCGATAAATGTATTGGCTGTAAAGGAGGTCTTCTGGAGTGGGTGGTGCACTGACGGCACACTGCGGGAAACAGAGGGAAAAATTGTGAAGAAAAAGAAAAAAAGATGCATATTTTTCAGAAACAGTAACTTGCAATCAATTCATGTACAGAGACCAGTAAAAGGCCCGGAAGCTTTATTTTTGCAGAAGAGAAAAAACAGAAAGCCCAGTTTTCAGGATGATTGCACAGCAAGTTTATCGCCTTATTGGTAGGAACGTGATGCTGAACGAGTGGTACTTGTCTGCGTGCAAAAAAAAGTTGTTCCCCTGTGTGCAAGAATTCAGCAGCACCCTTTCAGGATACAGATACTGAAACTGGTTTCAGGCAGAGCAGACTTAAGGGGAAGAAATAAGGAGTAGTAATGTCACAGTGAAGCACTTATGAAGACGAGAGTAGAACAGGCGGTAGGAGGCAGAGTAGCATTACAGGATTCTGATTTCATAGTAGGAAGACAAAGTAAAAGGTTAGACTGAGCTTCTAATTCTTACTTTCAAAAGTAAGATTATCATCCTTAAAACAAGTTAAAAAAGCAAGAATTACCATATTTATCCAAGAACAGATAATTTTGAATATATGGTACTTCGTTAGGAGATTGAAATCTATCCTACTTTTCAGTACTGAGGAAAAAAAAAAGCATCAGACTTATCAGGGGTGAACAAGCAAAGAGGCAAGAGGAAGCCGGCAGTGTCTAACACACTTGGTCAAGGTGAAACCAGCTTCTGGCTTAACTCATTTCAAGGCCTTCAACACAGACTGGTTAGCGGATGGAAATAAAAAAACCACAAATAAAAAAAGACAAAGGACTATAATTTAAGGCCAATTATATTATGCATATCAAAGGACAGATACTCACATTGGCTGGAACATGGCTATGCCGGGGCTTCTGAATCGGGACATGGACTTGAAGAAGTGTAAAAAACTCCCCAACTGTGATAACACCATTCTCAAATTTCTGTAAAGATTAGGAAAACCATAGAGCTAAGTACAATTGCCAAGCAAGAGCGCTTACTTGCACATACGCACACAGGTATTTTCCTGCTAGATGAGAAGTGAGCATCTTTCAGCCCTTCACATACCTCCCGTAGGTTATCTTCACAAATGCTGTCTGTGAGAAGCAGAGACTCCATCTGACTGCTTCGCTGAGCTAGCCAGGAAAACAAGAGAGGGAATATTGCTGGCGTTAATATTCTTACAGCAATGTGAACCTAAGCTCATTAGCTCTAGGAAAAAAGCAGTTCTAACGTAGAGTTTGACCTTTCTGTGTGCTTCCAGTGCTGAGTGAAGTAACTGAGGAAACAACTACTTGGGACAAATAAGGAAGACTAGATTAAGAATCTAATGTGAAATAAAATCTGTCAGAGCAGTAATGAAATGCCAGAGTGCACTTTTCTGTGGAAAGCCATGTGTAACACGCTAAAAAAATAATAAAACTGAGAAAAAGACTTCAACCAGTTCACAGAGGGCATCCTATATAGGCAGAGACCAAGCTTTTGAGGTAAAAACATGGCACTCAAGTTGCGAGCCAACAAGGACTAGTTTCTCTCTCAAAGTGAGGAGCCCGGCTTCCACTGGGTAAGGCACGTGCTTTCATGGTTGCAGAAGGCCAAAACTGGAATTGGTTTTGTAAATAGAGGCGAGATATCACTTATCGGATGGATTGGCAGAGTTCTGCCTCATTGTCAGGTATCAGCTAGTTAGCAGGAGCTAATTAAGCCTGGGGGCTGAAGCTGCTTAGAGCCTGTCCCTGCAACGTGCTCCGAGGAGTCTTTTTCCAAGAGTGCAGTGCTGACACACGCACACTCCTTCTGTGCAGAACCAGCTGAAAATCACCTCTGGGCCAGCAGTTTGACATGGGGCTTTGCTCTGTGCTGAGGTAACTAAACTACTTCATCAGCCCAGCCAGCCTTTGAAAACAAAGCTCCACTCGGCTCCTTTTTCTTCCCGTCTCAGCTTTCCTTCAATAGCTCGGACTCCCAGCCAGACCATAAAAGCAGGGGGACTGGCTGGGTGGGAAGCTGCAAAACAGGCACTCCAGGCCTTTCCCAAATGAAATATATACTGAGGGTGGGGCTTTTCCTCCGCTACGCGTAAAGAACACAAGGTTGGAGACTATTACCACAAAGGAAGTCTTACTTGTTAATTCTGTGTCAGCCTTAACAGAATCCAGAGAGCTGCTGGTGCTGGCGTGAGTACAGTCAGGGCTTTTAGCTGATAGATTTGGAGGATCTTCACCTTCATGAACTTCCACTTGGCTTTGAAACACAGCCCCAGAAGTAACCTAATATTAGCAAGTTAAAAAAAAATATCAAGACAGTTACATGAAACAATAGAGAAGTATGTCAATTGGTAGTTTATTGTAGCTGTTTCTTGACATTCAGAATTGTCTCATTTTTAGTGTCGGCTCATTTTATCTCTAATCAGAGTGACAAACCAGTGTATGGCGAGTTAAGCCATTTTCTGCAATGACATATAGGAAGTACAGCTGCAAAATCCTCCATTCATTTCTCAAAGCAGTAGCCACCACAGCGTGCTCGTCCTTCCAGCTTTGGAACTAGAAAGCTTCTACTGATGATGTACAAAATTTATTTTTAAGGTCAGATTAATTTTCCATATTTGCACAGATTTTCTTGATTCAGCTGCAATTTGTGCTGTATAAAAAAGCTAATTTAAATATCCATGTTTGGATTTTAAATAATTGCTTTAGGCCTTACTCATTGTACCCAAGCCACAACTGGCAAATAGTTTAGTTCAGAAGACTAAGAGTATTGAGTTGAGAAAGGCTTTAAAGGATACTATGGAAAGAATGATTTAAAACTGGCATATCCCTTATTCTGTCTGTTTTGCTTGGTTCAGGAAAGTTGCACAGATCAATCTGATTCTTTTGTTTTGAAAGTGAAAAAAACCAGGGCACGGCATAACAAAATGAGAGCAAAGTGGTGGTCAGGAGAAACAGGAAAAGCGATCAATAGACCTGCTCACACCCCAGCATTTAAACACAAGCCCTGCCCATTGGTGTTCACTGTGTCCTTATAAGGAGTGATTCAGGCTCACCTGCAAGCCTTGGGAGGCCTCCCCATCCAAGTTTTCATCCCTCTTGACTTTCTTTGGACTTTGAAGATCCTCCTTATCTTGTTCCAAAGCTCTTTTCGAGTTGTTGCAATTTTTTGTCTCTTCAAATTGATTCGTTTCATCATGGGAGATTTGTCTTTTGCTTATCTCACTGCAAGCATTTTCCACGAGTTCAGAGCTCACAGATTCATTTGAATCCATTTCTTCTAGGCAGACAGGAAGAAATTCTTCTGCTATAAACTGAGAAGGGCTGAAATTCTGCCTACTAGACTTGCTGTTTCCTGGTATTTCATCACTGTTTACGCTTACTTCTGAAACTGCTGCTTCTCCTTTGTCTGAAGGTTTTGCATTTATGTCTTGTACACTAGAAACGGAAGGATTCCTTCTCTTCGGTAATTTAGGCTGGAAAATACCTAGAGGGACATTTATTCCTTGATATTTATCCTTAAATGCCATGCCTAACTTTGCATCTATGGGAGCAACTCCAGATTCCAGAGGTGTGTTCTCCTGCTCTTTGTTACAAAATAAATTATTTGGTTCATTTACATTATTTTTTCCTAGTGTCAAGGTATCCTCTGGCTGAACTGATCTGGGCAACTGGTCAGAAAACGCAGTTTCAGAAACAGAGAAAACCACAGATTTCCTTCTAATATTTTTCAGTTTTGAGCAAACATTTAAAATACCTGATAATTCAGGAGCAAGAGTGGGATCTATTTGATCTCTCGGACTGTCACTGACCAAAAATTCCTTAGTTTGTTCCGAGTTTATTTGAAAGTCTTCGGAAGGTGTCTCCCCTTCAGCTGCCAGCCCCTCATCTTCCTTTGATTCCTTGTTAGAAACTGGAACAAGGCTCGCTCCAGCCAAGCTGCAATCTGTAGCTGGATCTTCGTGTCTAGGTGAGTCATCTGTCAGTACGTGGTTTCTCTGAGTACTAGGTGCCTCTGGAGAAGCCTTCAAAGAACCTGCGTGCTGGACGGGCGGTGAAACCCGGGATACCAAATCGCCACTTCCTTCACTACAATCCACAGGCCCATTACTTGGAAGCTTGAAAGATACTGCCTCTGATTTCAGGTTTTCTGGCGGTGTGAGATCCTGCTGACTGCTCACAGGGACAGAACTGTCCGTGGGAAGGTCGAGATCCTGCGGTGTCCGCACACCCACAGTCTCTTCTGGAAGTGAGACAGAATAAATGGAACCTGGTGTTGTGCCACCGGGGGCTTTGATAGCTCCTCCCTCACTCGGAAATGCTGAGGCTGATGAAGCAGAAGAGGGAATGGTGGGCTTGTCCTTAGATTTTGTATGATATTCACCATTTGGGTCTTTTGCATGTGAAGAATCTGTTTCATCTCTGCAAGAAGACAACAACACACTACGCGAGCCTGGTTTCCGAGTGCTTTTACGTGACAATTCTTGGTTCTCAAACCCATTAAGATTGTTATTAACAGCAATAGTATGGGATGCAGTTATTTCCATATCCTCTTGGTTGTGGGTAAACACAATGGTTCTGTCGGCAGGAGCTGCAGAAACGGCTGGAATGGGCTCTCTGTCCTGTACAACAATCTCACCACTCAATACAGCCGTATGAGTCCTGGTGATCTCCATATCCTCAGCCACAGTAAAAGCGCCTGTTGTGCTCTCTGGACGGGAGGCGGTGTCAGCCTGCTTAGCCAGGCTTAATCTGTCCTTACAAAAGCCTCTTTCAATACATTCATCAACAGAGTGACACTCGGTCATTTCCATGTCAGCCTGGTAACTCGGGAATACGATCGTGGAAGTTAAAGGAGCAGCTTGTCTGGGCTGCCTGCCCTGCAGAGAATCCTCTTCCAAAGCTACATTACAGGGCTTCGTGATTTCCATGGCGTCCATAGCAAAGACAGGAGCTTCGCTATTGGAAGGTGCTTGCTGTCCCGCCTCCTTATCCAAGTTTGGTTTATCATCACGTATAACTTTTGTGGTGTTTTTGGTAACGTCCACGTCAGCCTGGCTACCTGAGGACATAACAGTTCTGACAGGATGAGCTGAAGAGGCAGAACGAAGCCCTCCCTCATTTTGCGAGACAATTTCATGGCCTATTGCAGCCGTGTGGCTCTCTGTGATCTCCATGTCATTATTCTCATCATTCAGTGAAAATAAAACAGTCTTTTCCCCTGTTGTTCCCTTCAAGCTTCTCCTTCCAGTTCTTCCAGCCGTGGTAAGTATCCCTTGAGATACAGCCTTTTCCATACATTTATCAATTACAACAGTATCGAGTCTACTTATTTCCATGTCATCATTGTAGGTAAAAACACAAGTTTTATCTCCAGAAATTAAGGGTATGTCATCGTTTGAACTTTTACACTGCAGAGTTATTTTGTGGTCTGCTGAAACTGTATGACTTCTGGTGATGTCCATATCGGCATCGTCTGAAAATATGGTAGTTTTCTCACCTGCAAAAGGCAGAGGTTTTAACCCACTCACGGTTAACATTTTCCTGCCAGATACCAAGCAGTACACATCGCACGCAGCCTGCTCCTCGCTCCTTGTCATCGTGGCCCCTCTTTTTAA
Source organism: Chionis minor (assembly GCA_013398295.1). Classification (NCBI taxonomy): domain Eukaryota; kingdom Metazoa; phylum Chordata; class Aves; order Charadriiformes; family Chionidae; genus Chionis; species Chionis minor. The sequence goes on along the minus strand of VZSF01000966.1, from coordinate 39,752 downwards.
GGACATTGTTTTATTTTCAGCTTGAACAGGGTATCCAGGTCCTGCTTTTCTTTCCGATAAAGCAGAGCTACTATTGTAATCAGGAACCATTACCGCACAGGTTCCAGTCAAGTCCATGTTTTCACCAGTAGGAAACACAACTGACTTCTCCAAAAACGAAGGCAGCAGGGAACTTCCCTTGCGTGGTTCCGATGTATTGGCTCGTAACGGCTCTTCAGCACCCCTCAAGCGCCGGCCGTCAACCGAGTGGGGATTTTCAAAATCCTCTTCTGAAGAAACTGTTTTACCAATTGAAAAATCTCTCTCAGAATCTACTTGAGTTGGCAATATTTTGTTTACTACCCTCAAAGGATGGGTTTTCTCCTGCCTGTCTAAGTTTCGGCGATCTGCAGTTATTCCTAAAATTGTTCCAAGTTGTTCATTTCCTTTCATTCCAGAGGGAGTGGACTCATCACTGGAAATAAACGAACCATTTGGAGCCAAAGCAGTAACAGTTTGCTTATTTGTGTTCATTTTCAAATCCCCACGTTCTGTTGCTGGAGTCTGACTTGTGGTATCTGCACCAGAGCTACCAGAAAACTGGAGGGTCTGGTTTTGCAGCTGCTTGGATATTGCTTTATTTTGATTATGGTTATTCTTGTGTTCTCGTACTGTATGAATAGGAGCGACATCAAAGGCAGCAGGATGAGTTTTGGTTATGTCCATGGTTTGATCATCTGCAAACATGCCCATTTTGTCGTTTGTGCAGGAAATGGAAGCGTTTAGAAGGGTTTTTTCCAAAGCTTGCGATGTAGCAACTTTTTGACTTTGCAAAGACACAAATGCGCGGGTGTCGGCGACAATATTCTCAGCGTCTTCTCTCTTTTGCTCTTGTAATGAACACACGCTCTTTACACAGGAACTGGGACCACTTGCCTGAAAGCTTGTTTTTCCAAGCTTCTTATCAACCATGATCACCTCGGGATCTTTAGCATTCATTTCTATAGTCTGCCGTCTTTTAATATTCCCATTGATACTGATCACTTCAAGATTTTCCTTGTCCATATCTAAAGAATTTGCGCCTTCACTGACATTTTTGTTCTGGTTCTTTCTTGGAATTATTTTCCAATGTGTTTGTTTTGCTTCTGCAGTTATCCCATTGCTTTGATCATCGATGACAACAGCATGGCATTTAGTTATTTCCATTTCTTCCTCTTCGTTTAAATGGAGAGATGTAGATGTGTTATCAAGAAAACAAGGTTTGCAGGCGACAGAGGTGAACGCTCCAGCAGCAGATTTGTTTTCAACGTTCTTTCCATCATCCTTGACAAGGCAGGTTTTTGTCAGGTCCATATCTTCTGAGAATATCACTGTCTTCTCACCCGGCAGGGAAACAAGCTGAGCGTTTGCTCGTCTGTGCTGAAAGCTACTCCTGCAAAGACCAGCAGGCACTGGATTCGTAGGCAACTCAGACCCAGCACTCACCGGAGCGCTCCTGTGATCCGGGGTCACTTCTTCCATTTGTTCATCTGAGCCCAAAGAGCACTCACGTGCACTGCTTTTATAGGACACAGAAGCTCGATTATCTGAAGATGTTTGACTCTGTGTAACGTCCCTGTCACCATGTGCTGGATGTCTGTTTTCTGCTAGCAAAGAGCTTGTATTTCCTGGCTTTTCAAAGGTTTTACGATGTGAACTGCTCATTTCTTTGGTACTGTCATTATAGATTATGTCTGTATAGTTCCCAGTAATTTCCATGTCATCACATTTAGAAAAAACAACAGTTTTATCACCTCGGAAGACAGTCTCAGAAGAAATGGATCCTGGGATGGCAGACATTCTTCTGGCCTCTTGTTTAACATTTTGCAGCACTGTAGGATCTCGTCTGTCTTCACCAGTTACTATTTTTCTGTCTGTACAAAGTTGAGGGTCCTGCTGAACAATTAAGTGCTGATTAGAAGCTCTCTTTAATATAGAATTATCTAACTCTATGGATGGGAAATCCTTTTTGAAGTTTAGACTTTGATTCCCAACACTGGAGAAGGGAAAGGACATTTTTGCAGTGTGACTAGTTGTCATATCCATTCCGTCATCTGCAAAAGCCTGAGTAACATCCGCACGCAGTAATTGCTCTGGCGGAGCTTCACAAATCCCAGAAAACATAGCTTTAACATCGGATGCCTGGCATTTTGTCATTTCCATTCCATCGTCTTGCCCTCTAAAGAATTTCGTTACATTGCAGGTGTCCTGTGGTTCACTGGAATATACAAATTCCACAGACGATCGTGTCACATCTTCTGAGACTTGTGAAGGGACAGAAAAAACATTCTCTTTTTCAGGTCCCTCAACAGGATTGAGTGCCTTTTCATTTGACTTCAAGCTCATCAAAAATTCATTGAAATTTATTTTTTTTACAGTAGTAGCATCTTCCTTCTGTTCAAAAGATGAGCACGAATGGTTTGTAGGGTCAGAGAAAAAACAAAATTCTTTGCCCATTTCTGCCTTTCCATTATTAGAGTTTAACCCAGCCAGAAATGACGTGATATCTATTTTCTCAGTTTTGTCAGCTTGATTGTTTTTCAGGTTACGTGTAATCACTGCAGTGTGACTAGCTGTCATATCCATTTCATTTTCTTCTGAAAAGATGAGGGTGGTGTCAGGCCTATTTGTTCTTTGAAAGGTGTTGTCCCCATCATGCCACTGAAAAAAAAAAAAAAGAAAAAAAAGGAAGGAATTACAGTACTGACACTTAAAAAAATGATACGGTGGTTTATTCTATTTAAATTTCTACTTAAATCAGAAGTCAACTAATGCAGTCCTCATGTCATAGCTCTATCTTTACATCTTTTTTTGGGAAAAAAAAATTATTGATTTCAGTCCTCCTCGATAAGCAATAACACATTGAAGGAAAGGACGATGACTGAATTATTAGAGCATATCTTGTTTAAATGGCTTTTTTTGCAAGAACGTATCCAAGTGTTGCTGTTGGGCAAAGACTTCACGTCTGGACATATCTTAGTAAGCACAGAACAATTCCCGAGTCTTACAGAGCAGTATTTTCTATAGCTCTACAGTGTGGTTTCTGCCTTCCCTCTCCCCAGCTGCAGGTAAAAAACTTTGCCCAGCTTATCATGCATGTGCCCCAAAGCAGCAGCACCGAGTTGGATGTTTTAAAAGACTTTAAAAAAAGAGAAAAAAAGGCCAGTAACAAGATATACTACTATATTTTATCAAATATAATGAATATATTAAGAACAGCTTTGTGTTTACTTTAAATTACATATGGTATTTTATAAATGCAAGAAATACTTTACGCTAGAAGAAGCGCAACCCATACAGAGTACCCAAAACAAGGAGAGAGTGTTTCAGCCTGACCTTTACAGCCTCACGGTGTGCATCTACTCATCCACGCTACACTTTAACTGTTGACTTTTGCTTTTATCATTCCTCAGCAGCAGCTAACATACGTTTTTAAGCCACAGGTTTAAAGGCAACATAAAAGTCAGAAGCCACTGCAGTAGGGGAGCCTGTTCTGACAGTTGCGCTGTGCCACACCACAGCACCAAACCATCACCGCTGAAGGGCACCACAGTTCAGGATTTCGGTGCCGTTGTGCCCGTCAAGGGCTTTGCTAACGATTTTGTGGTTTAGCACTCGATCCAACTGCAGAAGTTCATTTACCTTTTCATGCTACTCATTGCGGTTTGTCTAAAGCTTTTTAACAGCAGGAACAGAGGGTACATTTGTGCATATTCATTTTACCCACGGAAGAAAGAATACACAAGCAGGGAGTAATACCTGAGAAAAAAATACATAACCAGACCTATCTGAAACATAAGCCGCTTTGCATATTCTTAGATAAGAATTGAAAAGAACGGAGGAACTAGCTCAGGTACTGAAAAGTTAGCAAGCAATTTTAGAAGCAAGAGTTATCAAAACTGCAGCGTAATGCTTATCAGATGAGGAAAACACTTCAAAATATAGAAGATTAGCTTTCAGAAGACTTTTATATGAATACAAGGACTTATTTTCTAGGCAGCTGAGTTACATTTTTCATCTTTACTACACAAATTAGTGGCATATACTTTGGACACTGATATTTTCAGCACCAAAAAAATAAAAGTGTTCACATACCTCAGTCTGCCGCACCACTGCCTGGATAGGGGCATGAAGCAAGGTGCTCATCCCTGTCGAAAGAAAAGGAGATACTCCAGCTGTTGCGCTATATTCTTATTATTTTATCCACTGAGCTGAAGATCTATGTGCTTGTTTTACAAATGCCGCTGAGTAAGTACGCACAACTAAACCCAAGTATATCCTGAAAAATATTTCCAGTACTCCCTCTGCGGCATGTGGAACAGCCACCTGTACTTCTACAATAAAAAGCCTGTAAACAGCTTTATGGGACAAAGCCCATTCCTGCAATAGGCCTCGCAGTGAGGGAGATTGTTCTAGGCACGTTAAAATTATTCAAACAGAATCGATAGTTTCAAATAGTCGTTTTGTTATTAAATCTATTTCCAAACTCACCAGTGATCTCACACGGAACAGCTTCAGGTTCTTCATTTCTACAAAAGGTGAGTTAGGTAAAGAGTTTGTTAAAAGATTTCAGAACAGAAGGCTTCAGCAACAGACTGAAAAGGCAGAGGATTTAGTTTCATAGCTCGTACGGGACTGGGCAGCAGATACCAGACACTACCTACATGTCTTCACTATATTCTCATTTGGGTTGCAATCTTACTTTCCCATGAGATTCTCTCATCTAAGCATGCCATGAGCCATTGATCAACATACAGATAGCATTTTAATTCCTCGGGGACAAGTGAAAAAAAGAGAAGATGCCGGGAGGGCTGGAGCCCCTCTGCTGGGGGGACAGGCTGGGAGAGCTGGGGGGGTCAGCCTGGAGAAGGGAAGGCTCCAGGGAGACCTTCCAGCCCCGGCCAGTGTCTGAAAGGGGCTCCAGGAAAGCTGGGGAGGGACTCGGGATCAGGGAGTGGAGCCAGAGGACAAGGGGTGACAGTTTTAAACTGGAAGAGTTGAGATTTAGATGAGCTATTGGGCAGAAATTGCTGGCTGTGAGGGTGGGGAGCCCCTGGCCGGGGTTGCCCAGAGCAGCTGTGGCTGCCCCATCCCTGGAGGTTCAAGGCCAGGTTGGACGGGGCTGGGAGCAGGCTGGTGTGGTGGGAGGTGTCCCTGCCCAGGGCGGGGGGTGGCACTGGATGGGCTTTAAGGCCCCTTCCAACCTAAACCATTCAATGATTCTATGATTAAGAACAGCTAAGGTCTAAGAAAGATTAATTGCTTAGGAAATAGTACACAGGAGTATGAAGGCAGGATCTTTCAAGACAAAGAAACCTTAGCTAGAGTACTGATTTTTATTTCTATACATACACGCACACACACATATATGTGTCGCAATATTGGGTTGTTAGCTTTAAAAGCATGAGTTAACTACGGCTGTACATAAGCTATTTCCTTGCTCTGCATTTTAAATGTAAGAAATTCCCCTTCACACATAGAAACTGTCTAAATTTGTTATTTTACCTACCAGGTCATTTTAATTTAAAAAATCTCATCATCATGTTTTGTCTAGACAAGAACCTTGAGGCCAGACTAACACTTTATCTACTTCTGAGGGAAAAAATTATAGTAATAAATATTGAAGACTATGTCCATCAGATATGGAATTTGGTAGGTCTTTCCTGGAAAGCATTCCCAAGCAACCCGCTTTGGAAGGAAGCGGTTTCAAGCCATAATTGTTCAATTTTTCAGAAACTGCTGTCTTCTTGTGAGTGACCAACACAGCTACATCCTTTTTTTGCTGTATCCCTTTCACCAATCAGAAGCACTGAGCAATTTTATATCTAAATAAATACGCGTGCTGAATTTCTTTGATGAGTCGTGTTTTGATGGTTGCATGTCACGCGAACTAATGTATTTGCAGGACAGAGCTCTACACTCCTGGGAATATTTTTTCAAACTTACTGATTAAGCAGGATATCGTTCGTTGTATCTGCTGCACGCTCTAAAAATAGTGAGAAAATTAGATATTACAATGTGAGAAGCATGATCAAAACATTCAGCGACAAGAGCAAACTCCACAGAAAAGAATGTTCTGAAGTTCTCACTCTTGATGTGCCTTCTTATCGTGGCAAAACCCCAGAGAAGCCAAATACTTGAAAGCGCATTAGCTTTTCGGGTTCTTCCTTGGTAATCTTTGACAGACTGAGTATGACATTCTGCTCAGCCGCCTTTTGATCTAAATCCCCAAGGCAGATTTTGTTCCAGATGTATTTTGTGTAAGAAAATAATTCCTTTTCTGAGCTACAAGGTGCACAGTACCATCAACTAATGGGTTTTCAGCCAGTCCAAGATAAACAGCTGACCATATTGTTCCTTACCTGTGACTGTCAGGCCTGACTTAAATTCAGGCTGAAATCTTGTTGCTAATAGTCTGCGAATCATATCAGGAAAAGACAAAAGAATTTTACCTGTACTCTCTCTCTCTGCCGTGTTATTCTTAAGATCTGGCTGGAAGACTCTGCAGCTAAGAAAAAAACCAAAAGAGAACAACCCAGTTTTTGAGAAACACAAGACCATCTGTTTTGAAGCAAAGAAAAAAAACAGTGAAGTAAAAAAAAAAATCATCCCTAATTTCAATCTTTTCCACGTCGCATGTTCTGAAATGAGATATCAAAAGCCAGAAGCTTACTGAACACAATCATATTTTCCAGCAGGAAGATGCCATTATCATACTTAAGACAGAAATCCCTACAAAATTTATCGGCAAACAAAAATTCCTAATTATATTAAATTCACTGAACTGTTTTTTTCTAGCTAGGAAGAGAAAATGAATAATGGCTCTCTTAGGGATCAGTATCAACCCAAGTCACCAGTTTGCCTGCACTGAATACTCACAAATGTATGCAAACAGCAACCTTAGGAGGTACCAGATTATTACCTATAGCCTGCCTTTTATGCTTAAATAAAGGACGTAGATCTGCATCCTTCAGATCAAACTTACTTTATGGTGTTCGCAAAGCTGACACGGCGAGAGTTTTTCCTACGTTTCTCTATATTGATGTCCTGACAATAAAGAACATAACACTTTGATATACAGAGAACTGTTCTTATCCCACAAGCCACTATAAGCATTGCTTTTCACAAAACCAAACAAAACCCCACACCCCTTTCAAAATAATAACCTATGAGCCCAACAAGTACAATAGATATGTATCAACATCCTTAAACTACTTCTCCTGACGTAAAGACACCCATCTCACAAGAAGTAGGATCTAAAGATCACCTTGTGAGACCTGCCTGGTTTCAAACACCACAAGCAGAATACCGGTTATAAGGATTTTTGTCTGGCATACTAGGGAAAAGCGACGTAGTTACTTTTTTGCTTAGTTTTCTGTTAAAACAGCTGAAAAAACAATAGTAATACTGGATTGTCTTCATGGGAGAAACGGTAGGATTCGTGAAAGGATCAAAGTCACCATCTTCCTATTGAAATGTTTAGATGGTGTCACTGACTACAGGATCACACTAATGCAATGTTACAAGGTAGGTAACAATGCAATATTCCACGTACTGGAAAGCCAACTCATCATACCACTGCTGTGCAGTCGTCTGCAATAAGCTTCCCCAACTAAATAGCTCAGTCTCGGGACATTGCAACACTCATTGTTTAAAAAACCACGAAGTATCAACATACCAGGCACTACCCATTATAAGCACGTGACTAACAATGCCTGTAAAATACTTAATTTTTTTTAAATCATGTCAGCAACACAAGCAGTTATGAATGATGTCAGACTAGTGTATCTGATAGTCTTACATTGCTCCTTAGCAGTACTGTCTGTCATTGTCAACAGGTATTAAACTTTAAATGGAGACTGTGAGCTGCTCTTCACACTCAACCCAGTTTTGAACTAGATTAGTTGTGCATAAATATTTCAGGATCATATTTAATATTCTAAAGAAATTATTAGAAGCTTTTTCACTGAAAGCCCTATATGCTAAAAATGAATTTTCAAGTTTTTTAATCAGCAACAGATAAATCGCATAAATATATGATGCAACTAGAACATTAGTGCATAGAACACACCCTAGGTGGAAATGGCATTTAAAAAGACATCCAAACTGAACAGGCCTGGAGTTACAATTTCTAAGAAACAACAGACAACTATAAACGTGAAATACATTCTGTATGTATTTCTGGAAGAAAATGTTCAATTTTTAGCTTTTACTTTAAAAAAATTGGCAGTCTGATGTTTTTCAGATGTAAAACCATCTTACTGACTATACCAGTTTGTACACTGGTGGATCAAACTTCAAGTCAAATGGACTACAATAGGAGCAAGTTATGCCTGTAAATCTCTGTTTATTCCTCTTTTCTCGATAGAAGAAATATTCTGATGTAAAATAGAAGTATAAGAAAAACTTGATGGATTTCTTGTAATATTTAGTACTCCAAACATTACCTTCCCAAGCAGTTATTACAAGAGTTTTTACACCTGCATTATTCTAGTGATACAGTTTAATCAGCGACAAGTTAAGGAGCAAACTGAAGATGTTATGAGCATCGCAAGAAAGGACTTAATAGACCTACCTGTGTCAATTCATTCCCATTTCCCAGATCATCAAGAGGATTTCGCGGAGCCTTTAAAATCTAAAAGAAAGTACAACAATTGAGAAAATCAGCTCTAACTACAAGAATTGATTCCTTAGCTGGAGAGAGTTTCTAAGAGCCACCAGTGCCCTAGTCAACCTTATCAATCTAACAGGCTCATTCTTTGCTTTGGGAATGCTTTTCTTCAACTGTGATGAGAAAACGAGTTCCTCTTTACAGCTGCCCTTTCTTTCCTTCACTCGCTCACAGGGGTTTCTTTTGAGAAATGCCTTAAGTTACTCACAGAGGACAGTCGCTTCCCTTTGATGTGCTCTGTATTATCACTGGAGGGGAAAAAAGGGAAATGGGTATAAGGGCATAAACTTGAACCAACATGTATTTCTTGAACAGTACAGCTACATTTTTAAGGTTAATAAATTGATTTCTCCATTATTTTTACAAGTGTGAAATTAAATAAACAAGCTTGCTTGGAATAGATCATTCATTCTAGCGCTAGTTCCCAAAAATAAGCTTAGGAAAATTTGGCAGATCGCCCTCCAGCCCCCATGGTCAGTTCATCTCCAGACAGTCCACGGCCGTGAGATTTCCTCAGAGCTTTCCTACACATGATCAAAGAAATTCCCTTTTCTTCTTCACAATGGGTAACACATTTCATTCAAGAGAAGCTGAAGCGCATGCAGTGATTAAGAAAAGTTTTGCCTCTAAATGATAATACTTATACCACAACAAAATTCTTCGAAGGTTTCAACTTACTTTTCCATGTTAGGGTCTGCATAAATCTTGTCCATTTCTGAAGGATGTACTTCTCCGATAAAATACAGTACTGAAATCCAAAAATATTAATGAAACTCGCTAAGAAAGTTGCATACCACCACAACTAGATACTAGCTTTAGATGCTATAATTTTTCTCTCCATCTTTCTCTAGTCACAGGAATGCACTGAAGTGTAACAGGCCCTTCAAGTCCACGTTTTCTGTGACACATCATATAAAACAACTCTGCTGACAGTTTGAGTCTTATTGCTTAGGCATCCTTTTATTAAAGTTAAGATTCTGGTAACCATTGGAGATAAATGTGCTCAAACCTTATATAATGAAAAGTTTGCTAGTTTGCTCTGACACACAGGACAATTGTTCAATCACTACTTCTCCCCCCACCCCAAGAGTACCTTATGTCAATGCAGACAGCTCCGCTAGCAAAGAAAACTCCAACACTTATCAAAAGTTGCATAAGGGGATAAAATTAATTAACCCACACTGACAGGATGCGAGTGCTAACACAGATTTAATATTGCCTAACATTTCTTGTAAACCGCAACAAAATTCAGGGCTTTGAGTAACAGGTCAATATTCCTCATACCTTCAGTCTCCCATGGACCTGACAAAACCCACCAAAAAACCGTACCACAGAATCACCACTACAAGATCAATACATGCAATTTGCTGTGCAATGTCCTAGATTTCAATGATGATCTTTATCCACACGCACCCCTCATCAATACCTACGCAAAGTATACTGACGGGAGAGCTACAAGCAACCTGACAGCATTTATCACGTTACTTTATTCTCCCTTGGCTAAACCTCATCAAGCAACATTGTAAGAGAAACCCTTGCCTAAGCAAGGATCAAGCGATTTGTAAAACTAACAATTAAGTTTTACGATTAGAAATAGAGAGATCTGCAGGGAACTGCTCAGGTCCTGCATTTCATAGAATCAGCGGCTCTCAGGTCTGCAGGGACCTCTGGAGATCACGTAGCCCACCCCCCTGCTCAAAGCTGCAGCCGACTGCTCACGACATTCTCCATTCCAATTTTTAATAGCTCCAAAGAGGAAACCCCACAGTCTCTTTGGACAACCTGCTCCATCTTCTCTACGTTTGCTTCCCCCTTATGTTTAAACGGAATTTCTTGTATGTCAATTTGTGCCCATTGCTTCTCGCTCCTTCACTAGACCCATCTGAGAAGAGCCTGGCTCCATCTTCTTTGAATTCTCCCACCAGGTATTCACACGCGTTGATCTTTTCCCCCAGTAAGCAACACCCACTGCTCTCCCTTGCCCACCAAGCCAGTTACCTCATAGTAGTGATTTAAACCACAAGCTGACTCTTATTTTCCAAGCTAAAACTACACCTTATGTCAGAAAAAGAAAGCTCTGGATTTAGCAAAAGGTGAAATCACATAAAATGCTATTGCACAGTATTGGGATATTGCCCACAAGGCAGAGCAGAGTTTGAATTACAGGGAAAGGGAAAAGGAAAAATCTTTTCAGAAATATCCATTTCCTCAAAGATGATGTTTAGGCAGAGCAACAAAGCATGATGAGAAAATCCAGCCAGCAGATTTTTTTTCCCCAGTAAATTTCTGTTTGTTTAAACAGGAAAAAAAAAGCATTATTTTGAAGATACCGTTACATGCGAAGGTATAACAAATAGGAGCCAGAGAAGTTTCCCAGGCTGACATTGTATTTGTACACAGAATCCAATTTGCTGTAACGAATTTTATTAGTCTCTTGCTGTACTTTTGCAGAGTAATTCCTCTCACCAAAGCCGGAGCAGGTTTACGTCAGTACCAGTCAAAAATGTAGTCGGAGAGGCCTTGGCTTTCGGGGCCTGCAGCTCTGAGGCCACAAAGCCGAGAGGCTGCTTTCGGGCAGGCACCCCCACGGCGGCTCCCGGCATTAATCAGGCTAAACACAGCAAAGCAGGGCAGGAGGAGGCCGGGCGTACAGGTGGCTGGAGAGGAGCGGGAGGAGAGAGCACGGCTGCTCCACCAGCAGTCTGCCCTTAGCTCCGTTAGCCCAGCATTCCCGGCCCAGCCAGCACGCCCAGCAGCCTTTCTCTCATCCTGCTTTGCACTTACTTACATATCCTTGACCTACAAGCATATGGTGGGGAGCTGAAATGCTTTGTTATTCGGCTTATGAAAAACCGTCTCTTTTTATTGGTCTATTTGATAAGCAAGCGCCTCCCAGTTCCCCACTGTGAACGTGAAGAATCACCCCGCGGATTTTTTTCAATTCATTCATGGCCTTACGGGCGCCCACCCAAGCCCTCCGCAGTCTTCCCCCTCTTTAAGCCAGAGCCGTTCCGCCTGTCTTTGCGATTGCTGTTTGTTCCTGAGCCGTTCCCCTCAGGATCGCCCCCCGCCCCGCGTTGTCTCCTCAGGGCGCTGACAGCGCTGACAGCCCCAGCCCCCCCCAGCCCGGCTCCAAAGGCCGAACTACTCCTCGGCGTTTCCCAGACGCGGCCCCCGGCCGCCAGCGGGCCCGCCCGCAGCGGCAGTTCACCGGGCGACTCCCCCCCACGTCCCGGGGCTGCCCC
>VZSF01000966.1:0-20659 GCA_013398295.1 Chionis minor | reverse complement strand
ATGCCGTGACGTCATGGCGGGGCGGCCAATCGCCGCTAGGCCACGCCCGCTCCCGCGCGACTCACACCCGCCCGCCCCACCGCCTTAGGCGGGAGGAATAATTAAAAAAAAAAATCCTATTTTCCAACCGTGCCCTCACTATTTAGCGCAGAGAGAGAGCTCTGCCGGGGAGCAGCTCCCACGGGGACACAAACTGGGCTTTGTGAAGCCAAATTCCCTTTTCCTGGGGAAAAGAGGGAAAGACGGAGGGAAAGACGGAGGGAAAGACAAAACTGAGCCTCGAGCAAAGGATAAAATTAGGGAAACCAGTGATCCAACGGTAAGACCGAGTTGCTGCCGCTCGCACCGGGGCACAGAGCGGGATGGACTGGGATGGACCCCAGTACGGGGGGCGGCTCCAGAGCCCTCCCGCCTCCCTGTGCCCACCCGCTGCTGGCTGGGATCCCCCCATGCTTCCAGCACCGGGACTCCGGGATCCGTCTCAGCCCCGCGATTCCCAGTGCTGCTGCTGGCGATGAAATCAGTCAATGCGAGCCAGGAAGAGAACACGCTCTCATAATTAAATTTTGACAAATCAGTGTAGACAGCTGCTCTGACACAGTAATTGCGCCTTGTTTTCTTCAAGCATTAGGCAGGGGAGTCAATATTAAAGAGCATTTTTAGTGAAGGTTTAAGTATTCGCGATTCTCTGCGAATAGATGTTACTGATATGGCTTGTCAGAGAGGAGAGCCGGAGTTATCTGGATCCGCTCACTGTCTGGAAGGGGACGCAGCCTCTGGGAGCCTCCCCCTGCTCCTGGAGAAACCCCCTTTTCTCCATCCCTCTGTAACGAGCTCTGTGAAAGCAGAACCTGCCCTCGCAAGCACGTCCGCCGAGAAAGTTTCCGTCCGTCCACAAAGCAAACCCACGCGGGCCACCTACGGCCAGCAGTGCCTTCCACCAGCGCCTTCCACCAGCTCTCCGAGGTCACCTGAGAAATATCCATCCGTCTGTCAGAATTCATCCCTGAGGCAAAGAAAAACCAACCGTTACCACTCGTGGCCTTCAGTTCCGCGAGAGAATCAACACGGCTACGCCGTTAATGAAAGCGCACTGCTCCAAAAAAAGGGAAAAAAGCCAAGCCGGAGCCCGCGCGCTGCAAGCCCTCTCCAACAGAGGCACGTCCTGCCCTCCTGCCGTGCCTCATCACAGCCAAGCCTCTTCCTTCTCCCTTTCACAAATGGCACCTGCCAGGAATCCAGGACTCCGTCCATAAAGCCGGCAGTCGCGGACAGCAAGCTCACAGAGACAGCTGTGAGGAAGACACATTCCTCGAGGGAGAGCGGATTTTTACCGAGGCCATTGCTTTTCCTTATCTGTCAGAGGAACGTAGATCACGCCCATCAGCTGCGTCTCGATGATCTGCCCGTCGCTGGTTTTGTCGTACTGCATCAGAACTTGGTTTGCGCCTTCGGGACCAACGGGCAATATTAACCGACCTCCTGGCTTCAACTCGTTCAGCAACTGGCAAGCAGAGGAATCAGAATCAGCAGAGCCAAAAAAAAAAAAATTAAAAAAAAAAGAGACAACAAAAATAAGCCACACTGTGAAGGTCACGACACCTTGAAAAGCACGAGTTTGCCAGCTCTGTATCAGATGGACAGAGAAAGAAGCTTCCAGTGGTTCCCTAATTATTGTTTTTTCCATAGCTCCTGATGCAAGCCGCCCGGAGCAACAGGCACCCGGCATGAGGGATCACTCTTACCTCCTTTGGCACAGCGGCTGCTGCTGCTCCGACGTGAATGGCATCGTAAGGAGCCTCTTCCGGGTATCCCTGCCTGCCATCGCCAACTACAGGAGGAAAAAGCATGCAGAAAAGGCTTTTGTTCTGATAACGACTCCACGCAAAGACAATTATTCCCAGAGCCTTTCAATTGCATCTAGATGATGAAAACTTTGGAACAAGATTGTGATGGGAATTTGAATTTTGTTGGTTTATTGTATAAAAGGGGGGAGAGATCCCTGGGACTGAGCCACGCTAGAGGAAGGAATGGTCAAGGCCAGGAGGGCCTTTCAGTAACACGGTGGCTTTGTGCAGGCTTGAGATTCCCGACACAGGGAGAGCTGACTCAAGTTATCCCTCCCAAAAAACCCCAGTGGTGCGTGCGGACCCATTCAAACTAACTGGAACCCAGATGTGGCACAACCGCTCTCCTCCGGAGACCGTCTCTTACCGAATGAAGACCGTCACTATGCGCTTGGGCGTAAGGGGTACGGCAAGACCGCTTGTGACACTGAGTACTACGTGCTCACACCGCTGTGTTCAGGTCAGCATGGCACGGTGCTTACTTTGCCAGCGGTTTCTGGCAACACCGTGGCAGGCACCATCACAAACTGGAACAACCGCCTGGAGAAGCAGAGCTCTGCGGGCGGCCAGAGCGCGTGCGCGGGGGGAACAAGCGCCAGGGTCCCCGGGAGCTCACCCACAAGCTTCACACGGCCGGAGCTGAGCAACGTCGGATCGTCCTCTTGGACGTTTCTGATGGACTCGTGTACCAGCTCTTTGATGTGCTCTATGCCCACAGCTTTCCCTGTTGGGCCAATCTAAGAAGAAAAGCAGCAGACAAACACCTAATACCCCCGAAAAGGCTGAGAGATGTATTTTATAGGGAGAGTTACTGTGGGGAGTGGAGAATTTCCAGGAAGAAACCTAAGAGCAGAGTTTCTGAACAGGAGGTGCAAATACTCTGCCGCCTTGGTTTTAAGGCTGAGTCGTCCCAGGTATATTAGCTACCTGAGGGGTGCACAGACACTGCCTACAGGGATTCCCAGCGATCCTTCATTTCCAAAGAAATAATTTTTTGGTAGAATTAGCAGCTTCCATGGCAGGGCCAGTTCTTGACTAACTAACCTCCCAGGAAGAGTAACGTGACCAGCTCTCTAGCACTTCAGAAAAAATAATTTCAGGAGTTCAGAAAACAAAGAAACAGACTGTGACTACTTTAGAAGCAAACTAAAAAGAACCTGCAATGGACTTCAACAGCAGCTTAACACACTCCTCTCGATCTGAACGGGGTTAACATACAACACACCCCACGGCAGACACAGCAGCCATTTAGATTCTAAATTTTTACTCAAAGCTGCTCTGGGAAGATCTTACCCCGACTCCCTTCTCTCACCCCAAAAAGCACACGCCGGCGATGGCAAGCCACCCATTCCGATGCATCTTACTGGCTAGAAACGGAGGCCGGTGAACTTACCATCCTGGCAAAGCAAGCTGTAAGATATCCGCTTCCAGACCCCACATCCAGCGCTTTTGCACCTTCCACAAGCTGATCCTTTAGCAGTTCCAGTGCATGGGCATGCTGTGCGGACAACAAATACAAGGAGCTGTGAAACATCCCATTTTAGTTTCCTCTCCCAAACCTTTCTCTTGTTCCAAGCACTATCTGCTCTGATTTGAACACAGCACACCTGGCACCTTCTCTGACACATTTAGGCATTTTCTCTGACACATTTAGGCATTTTCTCTGACACATTCCGAGTGAAATTCAAGTGTTTGATCTGGAAGATGTTTTTGCAGAGCAGCATTTCGGAAGAGGTTCAGTAACAACATGTGAAGCAGCAGGAAGAAAGGGTCTCATGCAAAAAACAGACAACGTTAATGGTTTGCCTCAGTTACACAGAATTCCTACCTAAGCATAGTTTTAAAGCAACTTCAAGAGTATAGGGCAAACTCTTCTTAAAAACAAAAAAGCTTCACATATACAGTGCGCAAAGAAACAAGCGTGATAATCACATCCGTGGGATGTGGTTTGCCTTTCTACTTTAGTATTTAAGAAAAAGAAAAAATAAAAGAAAAACCGGCAAACAAAGCAATTTCCTCCATTTCTGTTAAAAGTTTCATCTTACCATGTGCGGTGCGCTGATTGTAGCCTTGTATCCTAAAAGGAAACGAGTGGCAAAAGTCACGTGATAAAGAAACAACGATTCAAATTGCCAATGTGAACAGTTCTTTATTATCCCCCACTTTCCTCTAAAAATATGAAAACATGCTTCTCTTTTCCCACACTAAAGCACTTCATTGACTTAAAATCTCCTCCTGCGGGATCCCTACGGAGCGCGAGATGGCCGCACAGTGCTGCGGCTCCCGACGTTCCACTCCCCAGCCCGCTCATCAAAACGCTCTGCAGCTCTCACAGCCTGCGCTCACTCACTCGCTTCCGCTCCCTAAGCGGGACTTGGAGCAATTAAGGAACATTTTGGAAGGTGGAAAAGCCGTACTGTTCTTTCCTCTGGATCCCACGGCTGACACACGGATGGGGTGTGCTCTACCCGACCCATCGTAAAACCAAGCGGCTGTTCTGGGGAGAGAACACCTGGCAGGGAGCGCTCGGCACTGCCAGGCCACCTCACGCCCCTCCGGCCTCACGGCCAACGTGCACAGCGCAAAATCGGCGATACTTCGCCTTAAGGTCCTCACCGATAGACTGAGGGGAATCCATGTACGGGAAATACTTGATGTAGTGACCTCTGTCCGTAGCCAGTAGCACATCAAACACTCGCTGGGATTTCACGATCCCTTTTTCTGGGAGAAGAAGGAAAAGAGAAACAGAAAGGACTTAAATCCTCCATCCTGTAGCAAGAGATTTGGAAGCGGGGAGTACAGTTCAGGGAGTTAGTGCAATTCAATCTTAGGAATCTGACAACAGAGAGAATACAAAACTGCAGACAGAAGTACATAATTTTCAGTTTCTGCTACACGAATTAAATCTCTTTATGGTCCCAACACTCACGCCAGTCTCTCCCAGAGGATGGTGACTTACACCCACAGTGCTCTGGGGCTGCCAAACTAAAGAAAGATAAACAGAGTCACACTTGCACTCCTGACAGCGGAGACTGCGGTTCAGGTTTCAAGAGCATTGGCACGGGGCGGAAACTAAAGTTTAGAGTGACTGCAGACACGTTTAACGTCTCTTCGCACCTCATCTGAGGGAACTCTTTGAGGGCAAAAAACCCAGATTGGGCAGCAGGGGAAATCCAAAGCTATTTTTCAGTGCGTTCCAGCCTGCTGCCCAGAGCGCTGCTCCAGTCCCAGGGCACGGCACTCGAGGGGAAGCGCAGGCTGCAAGACGCTCAGCACCCACAGGCTCAGCGCGACGTCACGTTGTGCAGCGTTTTGAAAGGTGTCACGCATTTACCACTCCGCAGGAGCAGAGGGAAGGCACGGCCAGCAGGGCAAGGGAGGGGATGCTGCACCTCTGCTCCGCTCCGGGGAAATCCCCTGCAGTGCTGCCTCCAGCTCCGGGGGTCCCAACAGCAGAAGGACACGGAGCTGGTGGAGCGGGGCCAGGAGAGGTCACGGAGATGCCGGGAGGGCTGGAGCCCCTCTGCTGGGAGGACAGGCTGGGAGAGCTGGGGGGGTCAGCCTGGAGAAGGGAAGGCTCCAGGGAGACCTTCCAGCCCCGGCCAGTGTCTGAAAGGGGCTCCAGGAAAGCTGGGCAGGGACTTGGGATCAGGGAGTGGAGCCAGAGGATGAGGGGGAAAGATTTTACACTGAAAAAGGGCAGATTTAGATGAGCTATTGGGCAGAAATTGCTGGCTGTGAGGGTGGGGAGCCCCTGGCCGGGGTTGCCCAGAGCAGCTGTGGCTGCCCCATCCCTGGAGGTTCAAGGCCAGGTTGGACGGGGCTGGGAGCAGGCTGGTGTGGCGGGAGGTGTCCCTGCCCAGGGCAGGGGGTGGCACTGGGTGGGCTTTAACTGTCCCTTTCCACCCAAACCACTCTGTGATTCTATGACAGACTTTCCTGCCACTTCTGGCATAACATTTTATTTCCCGTTATAAACAGAACAAGCTCAGGCTGGGACAAAGCCCGACGCGCGGGCAATGTTAACTTGGAACAAACAGGACCGTGACGTATCCTCGGGGAACACGAACAGCCCTGGGCCGAGGTGCCCGCGGTGCCGGTACTCACTGTAGAGGTTGTTGACCAGCTCGGGGTGCGTTTTGCCGCTGGAGGTCCAGGCCATGGTCCTGGCGAAGAGCAGCCCCATGAGTGCCAGGAGGGCGCCGGGCGGCCGGCGGCTCATCCCAGGGCGAGCGCGGCCTGCGGGACAGGGGCGCCAGGCGCCCCGGGTTCGGTCTCCCCGCGCCCTACCGCGACCCGGCGCTTATCGCGCTACTCCGCACGCGACAGAGCTCGCGCGTCCGGCCGTCACCCCCGGGAACCGACACCGGGCCCAGCCGAGGCCCGCGGCCCGGCGGAGGGAGAAGATTCCTCCCCGGCTCGGCCGCCGCCTCTGCTGAGGAACGGCCCGGAGCGGCCCCGGCCGCCCGCTCCGCTCCTCACCCCGCTCCGCTCCTCACCCCGCTCCGCTCCTCACCCCGCCCCGCGGTCGCCCCCGCCCCGCCACCGGGCCCCGCTCCGCCACCGGGCGCCGCCGTAACGGCTCACCCACCTCCCCCGCGCAGGGCAACTTCCGCCCTTTGCCAAGATGGCGCCGCGGCGGAGTCAGTGTGCCCCGCGCGTCCCGCCGATTCCCCGCCCTCCGCCGGGCGGCGGGCTAATGGGCGCCCTCTCGCCGCCGGCCGAGCGCGGCGATTGGCCAGACCCGAGCGCCAATCGAGGCGCGATGAGAAGCTGTCGCGGAACCCCGTGTTTACGGTGCGGGCGGCTGCGGCGGTGGCGGCCCAGGCGGGTGCGGGTGCGGGTGCGGGGAGCGGGATCGGGACCGCCCCTCCGTGTCCCGGGGAAGAGGCCCGGGCGGCCCCGGGAGCGGTGGTGCCGGGCCCTGGGCGGGGGGGCCGCGGGCCCGTCTCCCTGCGGGCTCGCTCGGGCCCTGAGGGTCTCGCCGCGTCCCCCGGGTACGTGCGACACGCCGGAGCCTCTGGAGGGGCCACGCTTCCCCGGGGGGCGAGGGGTCCCCAAAACATCTGGTGACGTGACGTGACGGGGGCAGAGCGGGGAGCGCCGGGGCAGGGGGTTTGTGCTCGGGGCTCATCGTTGAATTGTCCCCCAGGACTCGCCATGAGGATGATCGAGAGCGTGGACTCCGCCGTGGCCAGGTCCGGCGAGGACCTCTGGGCCGAGATCTGCTCCTGCCTGCCGCACCCCGAGCAGAAGGACGCTGGCGACGCCTTCACAGACTCCTTCACGGATTCCTGCGCCGCCACGGGGAGCCCGGGCAGGGGGGCAGGTGGCGCTTCCCAAACGCACCTGAAGCCCTGGGCGCCCCTGAACGACTCGGAGGTGTATTTGGCCTCCCTGGGTGAGTGTCTGCAAGGGCTCTGCCTGCTCCGTTTGCTTCCGTGCCCGGCGACAGCCACCGCTCGTTGCGCCGCTGAGGCGACGCGCTCACAGCTCCGCTGGGAAAGATGTCGCGCGGCTGCTTATAGAGCGTCTGGCTCGTTTACTGCCAGTGCGTCAGTGGAAATGAGAAGCACGGTCACAGCTGCTTCAGCTGTGCCACGGAAAGGAACTTTTTATCAAGTCCAAAACGAAGAATTTGGGGTTTTCCCCCAAAATAAGCAGGGGAGGGAGGCCGCTGTTTTCTCTGTGAAGAGCACGTGGTGCCACTGTAGCTGACCTGGGGAGGGGAAATGCGTCCTGAACTCATTGCAGAGCCTGCCTGGGTTTGTGTTACCACTGTCTGTCTCATTCTTTTTCTGGAGTCTCAGGAGAGGCTTCTGAGTGGAAAGAGGAAAGTGAAATGTCTGTGTGACCTGTTTTCTGGTTGGAGAGGAGGGGTGCAGAGCAAAGGAAGCTCTGATGCTTTCCCAAATCATGCTTGCTAGACTCTCTGTTTTAAGATGACAGATCCTGCAAGATCATCTTTGCGCAAGTGCTTAATTCCTACATAATTCTCTGAATTCCTGCATAATCTATAAAGCCATAAGTTGATTGTGAACAGTGTAAGAGCTGATAGAAACACTTGATACGAGGGATGACAGGGTTACCAGTACTGGAGCTAACACCCGAGCACAGCTAAGCACTGCTGCGGTCTTTAGCTCCAAGGGCAGGGAATTTGTCACCCTGTTTTAAGTATTTCCCACTTGGATCAGAGGCTTTGTCACCCCCAGGACAGATGCTCCTGTTGCCTGTTCAGAGGAAGCTTTGGGGTTCCTCTGCTCCCCGGCAGTTGGGCTGGTCTCCCTCCACTCATAGCAAAATATTCCATCCTTACGGCTCCTCTTTTCCCCTTCTTTCCCTCCCGATTTTTATCTTGGGTCAGTGTGTAACCCGGTTTGCAGTGCAGCTCACACATAGTGTCTTGGCCCGTGTAGGAGGCTGCAGGCAGAACCAGGCCAGGAGCAACGGGTGGCAGAAGTGGCTTTTTAAGCTTTTATTTCTGCTAGAGCATCTATCTTGCTTTAGTTGCTGGTTTAGATCATTATTTCACAGTAGTCTAAGCGCTCTTAGTATCAGATCAAGGGTCCCACAGCAACAAGACATAAATTACTCTTCTGGTATTAATTACTGCTGCAATTCCGACGTGTTCAGAAGACGCCAGTGGATTAATTTTTACAAGCAGGCTTCAGACTAGGTCTGTGTCTGTTTCCTCGCAGCCAGGATGAAAGCATAACACTAGCACAAAGTTTCTCGTGTATATTCTGGCTAAGTCAACAGAAATAGAAACCTGTTCTAGGTTAGTACCTGGCCAGGATTAGCGATTGTGAAATCACAGCATCAGCTTGGCAGTACGTTTGGACAGATAATGATAATTCAGATCTTCTGAGTTGCTCGGGCCAGGGACATTTGGTGACAGCTCAGTTCTGCGACACAAGACAACCTCCAAAAAGCCCCACAGGAGGGCCACGGTGTTGTGGACTAGCCCAGTTCAATTAATGATGATACATTTTTCAGTAAAAAGCATGATTACAAGTCAATACCTGACCCAATTTAAGGAGGAAGCCATTATAATGTGAATTTGTGAGCAGAGGAGTTAATGACATTTGCTTTCCTGTAGCTTTGTGACCGTAGTTGGATTACCCTCTGTCTGCTAAGGAGGTGCTTTTCATCATCCCCTGTGGCTGAGAAACTCACAATATCACATTCTCTTATGAGATATCCAGCTAATAATACTGCTGCAATTGCAGTTTTCCCCTCAGTTTGGACATTATTTGGACTTACACCAATTGTAGTGTGATTTATATTCCATGCGAATTGGCATGGAAATTGTGGGAACCTAATTGACCTGAACCCTCCTGTGTGATTTCATGGAAAGCGAACAGTAAGCATGAAAGTTACTAAACTCAAAAATAAGCAGAGTTGACTGATTGCATAAACCTTATTTCAGAAGCATCACCTGAAAAATACCATGTGGTAACACAGACTTGAAATACAGGGGGGGAAAAATTACTTTTAAAGTATGACTTAGTCTTGGAAAGGTAATGTAACTGTTTTGATATAGAAGTCCAGGTATTTCTTTTCTTCTCTTTCAGAAAAACATAATAAAGATAATAAAGTCCCCTCCTTTGCCTCTTCACAGAGAGAAGACTGATGAGAATTAAAGGTTTGTCTCAAGAGGTGACCTCCAAGGATATGCTGCGCACTCTCTCCCAGGCTAAGAAGGAATGCTGGGACAGGTTCCTGCAGGAGAAGTTTGAATCTGAATTTTATGTAGAGGGACATGACTCTGATGAGAGGTAATAAGCATGTCGATGAGAAGGGATTACCACTTACCATGTTGGCAAACAGACTTTATTTCTTAAAAACTAAAATCAGGTTTTGTCAGGACTTGTGCTAGGGCATTATGACAAAAATAACATCTCATTGCAACTTGGCAAGGCTGGCACAGGCTTTCTGAAACAGTTCGATAACGGCCGTTTGCATCGTACTAGAAGGAAACGTGCAGAGCATGTAGGGTTTGAACTTCAGAGCTGTTCACTGGTTTTTGCATCCCTCAGATCGGGGTGATCCAGCACCAGAACAACCGGAACCTACTTGATCATTTCCCTCGTCACATGTGGGGTAGGGAAGGACTGGAGTGGAGGAGGAGGAGATGTCTAATGTGTCTCAGTTGGCTTTTTTTAAGCCTTAATTTTAAAAGTGAACCCCAGGCCATTCCCTGCATCTCTGTAAGGTCCCGGTTAAGCACTGCTTCAGACACAAGTGGGACTTGAAGTTCGTTACAGGGTTGGTACCAGTCCTGAGATTAGATTTCCCAAGCAGCTCTCCCTTCCGTGCCTCTCTCCCAGTGCTGCTGCTCTCTCACCCATTACCCTTTTGCAAATGATGTACGAATTAAGGTAAGAGTCCTTTTCTTTACCAGTCTCGCATTTCCAATCACTTATAACGCTCTCCGTATTTCTCCTTTCTGAGCTGACATTTTTCATGATTGCTTCTAGCTGAAAAGAAGATTATTTTTCTCCCTTGAAGAAAATCTACTTAAGCTAGTTCGGGAGTTTAAATATGAAAAATAATCTATGTTTATAAGGAGTTCTGAGATACTTTCTTTGACCAGTTAACTTCAATGTGATTTATATTTAAAAACAAGCTTTTGTAGACATATATGCTCTTTCTACTCTGTTTTTTAGAGGCTGGGCACGTTATCCATCAAAGAATTTTCCTCTCTAGAATTTGACTATGAAGTTAGAGGTCAATCCCAAATCGTACCAACGTATTTGATTCTCCCCCACCAATGTAATTAACAAGCCTTAACTTTTAAGCACACAGATACTTTCAAGGACGTTACCAAGTGAAATTCTGCTCTTGTGAAAGAGCAAGTTAATTTTGTCGCAGAAGGATTGAATGACGTGAATCACACTTGTAGAAGATGAGCATACACACACACACACTTAAGAATTATAATATTAAACTTCTGGAGTTATAGCCAGCATTTAAACAAAGACAGGGTAGATCTGGTCAGAGCAGTTATCACGAGACAGGCTGTAAGACAGTAGTTATGCTGGTATATATTTATAGATATCTATAGAATCCATAGTATGGTCAGCATTCTAGAATGTCCACGTACCGCCTTTTTCCTTCTTTAATCTTTTGGTGTTACCAGTGGTCACACATTTTTTTGTGCTTCCTGTTTCGGTTTTGTTCCACTCCCTCCCACCCTCTATTCCCTGACCTTCATCACAATTGGGCAGTCATGGGTGTTGTTCTGTTGTTCTGTTTTAACACTAGTTTTCTTGCTTCCAGCCCGGACAGCTGGAAATGGAACTGTGGTCTTTGGCCACAGAGACAGACTAGTACTTCAAGAACGTAAAGGCTGATGTACCTGCTAAGGATTCTTTTCATAGAAAAAACCCAAGCGTAAAACTTTCTCACCATAGTTGAAAAAGCCCAACTAGAGCAGAGCATCTTTGTAGAATGAAAGACTCTGCTTTCTCCTCTGGCACACAGATCAGTCTCACGATAGGCCTTACCTGTGGCAAAAGGAATACCCACAGAGGTGAAAGAAATGTATATGGAGGACTTCCTGGATGCTTTTTTCATACGTTCCTGTGAGGCTTTGTTGCTCTCTTGTTTCACTTTGTCTCTCTGCTCTCCCTCAGCACGCTAGAACATCTGAAGCGATGGCTGCAGCCCGATAAAGTGGCAATCAACAGCGAGGAGGTGCAGTACCTCATCCCTCCAGAGCCTCAGCCAGAGAAGCAGGAGACCGAGGAAGAACCTCCAGCTGCAGAGCAGTGAGACTGTGGCACAGCTGCACCTCTTCTCCGAGCCCTGATGGAGTTGTGTCCAGCGATAGTAATAACGGGGTGGGAGGAAGGGGGCAAAAGTGCCAATTACCAACATCTAAAAAAAAAAAGAAACACCAAAACCCAACACCAAAACCCCAGCTCTGGCCCTCCAGAGACAGTGACTGCCGTTTGTTGGGACCGGGAGTGGAACGCTTGCGACAGAGTATGCTGAACTGAACTCCTACTTCAATCTTCTCCCAGTCTGTAGCAACCTTACCATTCCAGTATAAATGTGAGTTGTTTGTAATTCATATTAAACAAACAAAGAAAGAGTTGTTCAGAAGCATCAGAAAACATACTGGTCTAGAATAGAACAGATAAAACCACTGAATCCGTTTTTCTTCCTGGCTTGTACCTTTTTTATTACTCAATTAGGCTTTTTTTTTTCCCCCTCTCTCCTGCAAGTCCACTGCGGTGTTTCCTGTGGCTCTTCACTGTTGAAGTCCGAGTTGGCCCTGGGCTGTGCCTGGAGGAAGACACATTTTTCACCTACCTGAATTTGGAACCCTAAAGGAAGCCACCATTGCAGTCATTAAATTGATTGTATCTCATTGACACTTATCTAACATTCCTCACTATGTAATGTACCCTCCGACACTATCCCACTGTACTGGTCAAACTCTATTGGAGAATAGACTGGAGGAGGAGGGGTTTGGGGGGTTTTTTTGTTTCCTCTTGTTGATCATTTTGTACCTGTTCTTCATCTCCCTCAGCCTGTCCCAAATAGGGTCAGACGAGATTCTGTATCGGGAAACCAAGAGCGATAACCAGGGAGGCTACAAATAACTTGTTTTCACCAGACTTGCATAGAATTATCTGACTTTAAATGTGTTCTAGTATTTAATTGTTTTTCTTCCTGTTTAACTCTGCAGAGGGTTATTTCCCATTACTAATCAAAGAATCTGTAATCATGTACTTGCATAAAACTGGTTGTTTAACCTGTGCTTTGTCTTGGCATTGATGCTAAAGGTCAATAGAGGGAAGCAGTGCACATCTTCTGTCCGATAAAGCTGGTTGAGACAGAGATTGTAGGGGTAGTTCTACAAGTTCACGCGCACTGGAGTCATACCACGTTCCTCGTGCGCCTGTATGAAAATACATTTTTAAAAGTAGCTTCTTTACACACCTCGTTTGCTGTCTCCGTGCAGAGATGGAGGGTGCTGTTATCCCCATCACCGACAGCTGTTGCTCCGTCGGTGCTTCTCCTTCTGCGTCGTGACTCGGGGTCTGTTTCCGCAGTGGGCTCTGTCGGTACAACCGCCCCCCCCGGCTCAGCAGTCACAGAAGTCGCACTCATGAACCTCCATTAGAACACACGCTTCTTTTTTTTAAAAATGAGAAATCCAGTGACTCACCTGTGTGTCAATGATGTGAGACTTGCAAGTCTCATACCTTGCTGGAGGGTGGGTTTTGTCAGCTTTTCGATGTCCCTTTTAATTTAGCTCCAAAAATAAGTGTGCTTTCCTGTGCAGATACAGTGCGGTAAGTCTGTCACCCGGGATGTCAAGCTGTAACAAAGATGATTCCGAGCATTTCCCAGAAATGATGCACACAAAGAAAGATGCAATTTCTCTTTCTGTACCCAGGCTATTTCATAGTCGATACATTTCCTTCTTGCGATTAGCAATGACTGCGAAGATGCTTTATATTATTTTATCTATTCCTGCTAAAGCTGTCTGAGAAAGAAACGCACTCAAAATAACTGTACTGAAGCATTTACAGTTCTGGGTCCGCATAACCTGGCATTTCCTCTAGAGGAGGGGCCTCAGAGAAAGCAGCTCTCACCACTCTGTTTTTAAAACTGGCTCAGAAACCCAACAAAAGGCTCTGGGGAAGAATTGTCCCAACACAGAATTGCTGAGGTCAGTGAATTTGTGTTGATACTCTGGCAAGAAAGACATTCAGAGGTCCTCTGCTGCTGGCTCCATCCAGCTGCCTGTACAGCCCACGGGTCATTGGCCTCGATTTGTCCAAAATACCAGCTACTCCGAGGGGCTTCTTGTGCAGGGGGCTCCACTCGGACACAGCCCGGGAGAGCCGCTATTCCGGCCCTTCGGAGCCGCAACGCAGGCTCTGCCAGGTTGGCATGGAGCTGGTGCTGTCGCTGCGCGTGGAGAACAGGCACTGGTGGTTTTCCTCAGGTTCAGGGGCGCCCAGTAAAAGAGAGAGACCGGAATGCATCAGTACCACGCAGGATGGAGGCCGGAAGGTCAAACAAAGGCTTTGTGACGGAGGAGGAGAGAAGAAGTAACGCTGGTCGTTTCCATGGGGGATGGAGGAGACCATCAACAACAGCCGCATCCAGTTCCAACGCGGAGTCTCCGTCCCCGAGGGTGCCCCGGCTCCCGCTCCGGGCAGCGCGGTGGCTGTGCTGTCAAGGCTCCGTTGGTTTCCAGCAGCGCAATACCGGCTCCACCGGCTCCGTACGGCCAGCAGAGCCGAGCGCAGGACAGCGTAGCGCGGGTGTGCTCGCTTGTCACGCTGGCCACGAGTCGGGGAGAAATACCAGTTTTCTGGTCGCGGCTGTTGATTGGTAATGTCAGCACAAGGCAGTAAATTAGGTCCTGAAGCACGGCAGCGGCATCTTTTCAGCAGAGAATCAAACCTGCCAAAGCGCTTCTGGATGGGTGTTTAATTGGAGGCTGCCTCCAGGTCAAGCCATATGTCCAGCCCCAACACTTCACAGCTCCGAAGGCTGGCTCAGCCTAACTCAACGGGGATGTAAGCAGCAGGACGGAAAGACACATCTATCTGCTTAACAACAAACCAATATTTAAAAAAAAAAAAAGCAATGCTATAAGTACAGAAGCTATTTTTAACCTGGTTTTAAGCCAACCACACTTAAACTGTATGGAAGCATTTACGTTTGAGCAGTCTAACCCGATGTTGCTGAAGGAAGGGGACGGCGCCCAGCGAAGGCTCCACGGTACAGAGGCGTTCAGAAGGACAAACTGGGAGCTCTCACCTGGTCCAGCCTTTGGATGCCGACCCAGAAGAAATTGGGATGGGTCTATACTTAAACCACCAGAAGGACAAGAACGCCTCTGCTCAAACCCTTAAAAACTTCTTCACAGCGCTGCTTAAACTGCGAATACGTGAGGAAGCGTGGTGCGTCCGGGCAGGGCTGTTGCACGTGGTGGTGATGCTGCGAGTGGTTTAACTAGAAAGACTTTACTTCAAAGTATTATGGTGTATTCCAGGAAAAGAAAGCTGTTTAGCTCCTATCAATCAAACTCTTGCTGGTACAAGCAGCATTTTCACTAAGCATTTTTCCCCCCACCACCACCCTTAAACAGCAACAGCAGCCTTCCTATACGTGGAAATAACGTTCATGCTGGGAGATGCACCAGTCTAAGCCAGAAGAGGAGCGGTGGGTAACAGCGTAGCTGTAGAGAAAAAGGAAAGGATCAGTAGGTGCAGATGGGTCCACAGCAGCAGCGTCTGAAAGCATCGTGTCCAGACTGTTACGCGCAAGCCAGGACCTGCTATCAAATACGGGAGATGATTTTTCAGCTGGGAGAAACCAGTAATCACAAGAGAAGTGTCAGCCCGCCTCCAGTCCGTACCTTAGGAAGACAATACTTCACCCTTTTCCCTGCATGAAACAGCATTTCCCTACCCCCTCAAGCTTCCCGGAGAGCTGGGTCGCAGCGGTGCTGTGACGCGCCACCGTCACCAGGCTGCCGGCAGCTTGCTCTCAAGACGAGGTGGAATAAAACACAACCCAGGACAACCCGACGGCTGCCGCGGCGGAGCAGCGCGGGGCCATCGCTGGGGTGTCCCCGGCCAAAGTGACAGAGCGTGTCAGGCTCAGGGAGAGGGGGCTGGGAAACCGGTGCCTCAAAGCAGCTTTTTGTGGAAAGCGGCACCTAAACCAGGGAGTGACTAAGGAAAAAGATACCGTGGGGCAACGGCTGAGGGGATCAGTGCCTCCGTGGAGGCTGTAGATATTTGTTAAATGTACCTGTCAAGCACAAGCCAGCGCACACATTCAGCCCACCGCTGGGATTCACACGTATCCGTGGGAAAATGCGTGCGGGCAGCCACCTCCAGAGCTTCCCCAGACCCCCCCCAGCCCAGCCAGGGGAAGGAGGAGGTTCACCCCGTACTCGAACCGACAAAATCCACCCCACGGCCACGTGAGCTGGCAGCGGCGGGTAACGATGCCACGAATATGCCGTCCCGCTTCTTAATTGGCAGGCTCCCGAGGATCCCAGGTTGGGAAAAAACCGCAACCTGCTGCGGGAGGAAGGTCTGCACCGAGATGGACGTTTTGCAGAAAAGGTGACCAAGACTGACACGTTCAGAAGCAGCTTTGGCTGGTCCCACTCCCGTTGCTGCCTCACACGTGCTGGAGCCTGCAGTTATTGCCAAAAGCCAACCTGGCGACCAACACACAAACAAAAGGATGAAAAACAACAAAAGTCACAGCAAACTCTGATTCCTGGTCATCATCTGTACAGGGTAGGATGGACGCCGGAATGTCCCAGCGGATGCCTCAAGCACTGGTGTTTCCAGAAGCATCACCAGCTCACGGAGCGGGCTCACAGCTCTCAAATCCATCACACGTATCCATTCGGAGCCAGAAAATCCTGGTGTGGAGCAATACGAGCTTTGGAATAACAGCGAGTTAGCCCCCAGAGTCTCTGGAAGCAGTAACGATTAGGTCGGAAAAGGCTTTTCCAGGATAAGGATGTGCAGAGGGAAAAGCTCCCAATGCCACTGCAGGTTTCCTGGCTGTGGGATACCCGGAGCCGGCTGATGCCTCCGGCTGAGCCGGGGTGGACACGCGCCATCCCAGCCACCCGGCACGCTGCTGTCACCTTCAGGCTCCATCTCTCATCTCAAATGATCTTTTAAGAGCCTTCTGCTTCCCTTATCAGATTGTTCTGCTGTTGGAAATTAACGGCAGCTCTCGGCCAGACTGCGATACGGAGACAAAGATGATTTTCTTCCTGCTGATTATTTGGCAGGGATGAGCGCTCACCTCGGAAGTCAGCTCTCAGCCGGCTTTAATAACGCCGGCCGCATCCGCCAGATTGATGCAAATTAACAGCCTCCCCCCACCGAAAGTCGTGATTTTGCAGAACTTCTCTGAGGACTGGTCTGACAAGCTCCATGCCTCTTACTCAAAAAAAATTCCAGTTGATCATGATTATTATTTTAAGTTTTCCCTTAAGTAAGCTCAGAAGGAAAAGATGAAAAGATCGTGCACGTGGAATCAGAGACTTCCAAGGAGAAGGGAGCTGATGGGCAACGACCCACTTTGGATCTGGCAGCCAGGTACCCTGGACACGGTAAACACCAGGCACCCCTGTTACTACATGCTCCCTTATTAGAGCCTTACAGTAATTAATACATCTGACTTCAAAGCAATGACCATGGAGGAGCAAAGATTTGGTTTTCCTTATATAAGGAGAAAATAAAAGGTAAAAATTACAGAGCCCCAATCTTTTCCTGAGGGGCAGTAACTGCTCCGAAGCTGTTCCACGACAGCATATTTCTGAATAACTGAGAGCTTTAGAACTGCAGCGTTTGTCCAGACACTTCCAGTAAAAACTTCCTAACAGTGCTAACAGTGTTTTAGCTGAAAGATGGTGTTTGTGCTTGGGGGAAAGTGGCTGCTTTTTCTTTTTTTTTTTCCTCCAGGACAAACTCTGCAAACCCAGGATGGATTTCTGGATGCCGGCTGCCCTCCCAGTGCCTTCATAATCCGCTGCTCTCCAGTAAGTGACCCCAAACCATTGGAGAGTCCACCGGGAATCCAGTCACATGGGCCGGCCAGGAAGGCTTCCCCCCCCAGTAATTATCCCTGGCTTTAACTTCAGCTCTCATTACCACCAAGCTCGTCATAACACTCTTGCATAAGATAATGGAAACGAAGCAATTACTAGAGCCACCGGACACTGATATTGCTGTTTGCCACTCAAATCTCGTTAGGAGTCCTATGTTATTAACTCCATCTTGCCACTGAAAGTAATACCAAAGCAATACTTGATTCCTCTTTTCAATCACAGAACGCAACTCTGTTACACTAATAAATGCCCAATTAAGGCTAATTTCTCCCAAGCCTCTTTTTCTAAAGCCTTTATCTGTGTATCAGTCGATCACGTGTCAATTCACTAGCTTGAACTAAGCTGGAAATCATTTCCAAGAGGAAAAGTCAGAGTGGGAAAAGCACGTCCGATGTGGCAGAGGGTGCAAGGCAAGGTGGCCGGAGGGGCAGGAGGAACCGCGGCTCCTGCGCGCTCCAAGGGGATGGGACGGGAGGGGAGAGGTGCCCTGCGGACAGCAGCACCTGCACGGGTCACCCCGACATTCCAGCCCCCGGCACGGGAATAACGTTTTGTGACTCCGTAGCGTGTTTCCGCACCGCTGCCGCTGGGCTGGGAGCCAGGGGCTCTTCCCTCTGGGCCGCAGGAGCAGCGCTGCTCAGCCCCCCCGGCCCCACGCGGCATGAACCGCGTCCCCATCACCGCTCCCGCCGTGGGAAAGCGGAGCCCCGGCTCAGCGACACGCACGTAAGGGTGACGGGGAAGGGCTCCGAGCAACGCCAAGCAAACAGAGGAATTCCCTTATGCAACAATATCCGCCCTACAAACAGGCGATTTCGGCAGAAAGCAAGCAGGTTTTCAAGGCATCGCCCTGCGTCTTGGTACGGCGAGGTGGAGAGCGGGAGAAGGGCCGGTGGGGCTCCTGCCTGGCGGTGCCTTCTCCCCCTCCAGCCCCAGCCTGCTCGTTCGCCGCAGCCATGACCATTCATCTGCTCATTTAATTACCTGAAGTTGCTGGGCACCAGCTGGGTACCCAGCCAGTGACCCGGCACCTCTCCAGCAGAGCCTCAGCACTCCCGGTTGCCAAGAGCTTTGTGCTCATCCCTGCATTGCGCGAGGCTGACTCCAGCCACGACTGTCTTTTTTTAATTCCCTCTCTTATTTCCAGCTTTCAGCCTCAGGAACCTCCCCCGCCGGCTCTCCCGCAGCCACCCCATCGCACCGGCTGCTTTTGCCGGCTCCTCCTGCCCCCTCCAGTGCTCAGCGGGACGCACTGGGAAAAAAGAAAAATCCACATTTTTGTCCCCACACACCCAGCAGCTCACCTTCAGGCAGGTGCTCCTGGGAGAAGGAGAGGCAGAGCAGCAGCTCCAGCCTTTGGGACTTAGGTTTTTGGGTCACCCCTTCTCACCCCTCCACCCCGTGCGCGGTGCAGGATGGGCATCACCGAGCTCTTCCATGGGAACAGAAGCACCTTAACTCCGTGCAGACGGGACCCTTCCCACCGCTAAACACGGCTCGTCCCTCTCCCAGCCTGCAGGACAAACCTCGGGGTTTGTCCCCACTATAATGCTTTTTCCTCTAAAATCCTGTGAAGCGCTTTAATCGCTTTTTCTGAGTTTAGCCAGTTCCTGCGGCCCCACCAGCCCCTGGGCTCTGCAGAGGCCAGAGCAAAGAGAACCACTGAACACAACCAATCCCTCATGGGAAAGGCCTGGGATGACCTTTTATATCTAATTGGGGAATTGGTTTCCCCTTTTCCAGCACCTGGCGCTGCTCCAGGCCCAGCTGGAGCCTCGGCCACGCTGCCCAGCAGCTCCGCTGCCGTTAATCACAGTACTCCAGCACAGCAACATCCACCGCTCCGCATGGGCCTCACCGGAGCCGCCGGACCTTAAACTTGGCTTAAAGACCTGCTCCTATGGCCCCCACTGCATGGAAAAATTCTGATAAAAAGGAGAAAACTCATTTGAACAACTCCAACCAGCCTCTGGGGCTCTGCCCATGCAGCTAACCGGGGCCACGCACTGAATTCAAAGGAAAAATAGGTTCAGCCGCTTCAGCCACAGGGATCCAAATCCAAAAAAAGCCCCAAATCCAAAAGCACCAGCCTTTGTGAAAACCCCTGTCGATCGCTGCTGGGTGAGGTGGCAGCTGGGGGATGCCCCAAGCCCATGCACCCAGCTCTCTCCAGAACCCACCGGCGCTGAACGCGGCCAGAAATCGGGTAAAACCAGAAACACACTCCTGCCATTGGAAATCCCGACAGCTTCATCCTAAGAGCGAACAGCACACGGAGAGGTTGGGTTTATTTGTTTTTAAGGGTGTTTACATTATTTGTAAACACGCAGGGGAAAGAACAGCCAAGAAATAAAAATCTAATCCTGATTCTTGCATGCCCCAGAACACTCAGCGCGCGTTGCAGGAGCTTTTTCAAGTGTCTGTGCAAAGAGCATTTTAGTGGCAAAGCTTTTTTCCCAGGCTCTTAAAAATGTTGATATTGAAGTTACCTTGAAGGTAAATGCCTGTCAATTGAGAAAGTCATGTTTCTGGCGTGCCTCTGTGCTGGCCCTGCAAGCGCCGAGGCTCTTGAATGCATCTGGGATAAAAGGTGACCCGCGGTATTCCTGGAAACGCGGGAAAGGCTGGTTCTTAGGTGGAGAGAAAGGCGGCGGGATGGCTGGCCCTGGCTCCCGTTGGCATTCGGGGCGATTCTGCTTAATTTCCCGGTGCTGGAAAGCAGGGCTGGGGGACCGGCCAGACGCGGGGCGCACCCGGTGCCTTTCAGGTTGGTGGTACCAGCGCCGCTCCCGGCAGGCTGGGATCCCGCCCCGGCTTCGTTTTTCTTCTCCACCAGGAAATAAAATGCAAAATGGCATTTTTATTCCCCCGCCCGGCGGCCGGGGGCTGGATGCGGTTCCCCACCGCCCCGCGCAGCCGCTGCCTCCGCGCTGGCCCTTGCTGCCACGTCACCTGCAGCCCTCTGGTTTGGGCCAGGCTGGTGCCGGTGTGCACGGGGGGCTCAGCTCCGCGGGACACACGCTGCACCCCACGCCTGCGCCCCACACCACCGCTGGCCGCTGGCCCCCCATGGCTGGGCCATGCTCTCCCCAGGGTTGGGTGCCCATCGCCCCACAGCGGGGTCACCCTTGACCCCCTGTCCCCCCTGCGCCCCCACGGCTGCTCTTACCCCACAGCCACCCCCACCCCA
>VZSF01000964.1:606647-628788 GCA_013398295.1 Chionis minor | reverse complement strand
GATTCTATGATTCTATGACTGGGAGAAACTATGCAGTGCTGAATTACTTCTTCTTTGGAGACCTTAGGAGTCTTGTGCTGAAATTTGGGGATGCTCTTGGGAAATGTTTTCCTGGTCTTTGCTCAGCTGCCTTTTTCATTTTTCTTTTTGAGGTCTTGCAAGTAATACACCTTAAGAATAGCTTTTTTTTTTTTTTTTTTGTCTCAGAGTATACCATGTGTCTGATGATTTTTTTCTTTAAATTACAGAACTTTTTCTTCTCTCTCCTCACTTTTAACTCTTGGGGATTTGTTTGACTCTGTCCCTCCAACCACACAGTTTGAACACTGTGCTATTGTACCAGACTATCAGCTTACTTGCAGCGTTTTTCTAGAAGAAAGCCTAAGTTATTCACCATATCACCATATACAAGTGATGCTTGGTTTTTGTTTACAATTATGGGGCTTTTTTCTTAATATAGAGTGCTTTAATTGGGAGAACATTGATTTCACATACCTGGTTAGTGCTGTGGATGTAAACACCTAGAAGAAAGATTTATTTATTTTTCTTAACTGGCCTGGAAGTGATTTTGTGGGAAGATATTAAATTCCTGGGTGTGAAGGGGTTCATTCAGTACAAAGAAGAAGCTTCTGTTGTTGTTTTCTATAACCATAGAAAGACTGAGTAATGAGGGAAAACCTATGGATCCAATAAGGAATCTGGGATAGTATCTACTGGTCTTAGCTTATCTCAGCAGACGCTCGTCTCTGTTATTTGTTCTGTTCTCCCTATTGACAGCTCCCTGCTCATTAAAGAAACTGTATTATGATTGGATTCCATTAACTTCTTACGCCCTCTGCTACTTTTTACAAGGTTTGTCTTATCCCTGCAAGTATCTTAAATAGATTAAAAATATGATTCTGAGCAGGAGATACTGTTTGAAAGTGAGCTGGCACAACTGGACTTAAAGTACTGTATGTTAGTGTGTGTGTGTGTGTGTCAATGACTTCTAGAGTATTACAAATAAACATTTTCATGACAACCATGTAAACACGAATAAATACATCCCTCGAGTTCAGTGCAGAGCTTATATGTAGGATGCTCTGGTCTTGTTCCTTCAGGATATCCTGCACCTTTACCCCCTGCTATTTCGGTTACGCGGTGTTTACATGGCAAAGCCCGCAAAACCAAGGACTTGTGCGCCAGGGAGCAGGGATGTCTGGATGCACACAGGCTGCTGTGCATCTGTACGTGGATGTGGGAACACTGCTTCCCTTCTGAAAGGGAGCTGGGTCCTTAGGACTCTTTTGAAAGGTTTGCTTTATATTTTGGAAGCCCTCGCATACAACTTTCCGTGTTTTGGAAAAGCAGATACGTTAAATCTGGATGTGTAATATCTAAAATGCTTTGTAATTAATGCTTAATGATATAATTAATCAAAGCCATTTTAAAACAAGATAAAATCAAGCACGCTATGACAAAACTTTGATTTCTAGATGAGAGTTATTTCGTGCTCCTAGTTTTGTAAGCTTTTAAAATGGAGCTGGGGGGGGGGGTGGAAATTGTCTGTTAAGGCTTCAGATCTCTTCCAGAAGCAATTTTTTCAAGCAGGCCTGAACTACTCTGCTTTTGAATGCTAACTACTGGAAGCTGATCTTCATTATGCTGCTCCTTTATTACACAGATTATTCAAGGAATTGAATGTCAATTTAGCGTCCTGTGCAAGACTTTTCTGTGTCTCTGTACCTATTTTATTGTAGTAGCTGAAAGGATGGCTGTCTGTTTAAAATCCTTTCCACCGCTCCTCTATTCAGAATCATCTTGTCCTTCTGCCATGTCAGATGGTAAGATTACAGTTCCTGGCCATTACCGAATGAAAGGTATTGAGACAAGTTGCGGACAGTCACCAAACAGAGGAACAATGAAATATCTGTTCCCTGGGTGGGAGCAAAGGGATTGATCCTCTTTCTTTTGTCAACTGGTGGAACACACTAAGCTCTTGCAATTGAGATTTTCTGTTTTCTCCTTTGTTACTAATCTTTTAAGTATAGCAAGAAAGAAGCTTGCTAGAGAGTTCATCTACTGACCGTGTCATTCTGAGACTGACTAATAAATCTTTTGAGCCTGTTAACATATTTGCTTATGAGCATTTAAAAAAAAAAAAAAGTACTAAAAAGTATAAACAACCCTTCGAACTTCCAGAATGCAAATCCTTGAAAGGAAAGGCACTGAAGCTACTGCAAGAAATTGGTTTATATTGAGAATGAGATTTATCTTATTCAAAATATCATTTTTTGGGTGGTATCTTTTTGTATTCTTATGGGTCTGAACCTGTACTCTGAAAAAACCAATTATATTTTTGCCATTTACTTCAGTGGGACTAGATTAGTACCAGTAAATATTAGAGCAGTTACGTAGATTTTTATGGTGTTACTAAACTACAAGATGTTCAGTAAGTGAAATATATTTCTGAAGTTTTCAAAAGCTTAAAAAATTAAGAATTAATATCTCAAAATGCATATACTTTATTATGGCTGCTAAGCGGAGCTAAAGGATAAGTACTGAATCCATTAGTGGCACTTAATCCTTCACTAGAATTTTTCAAAACAGAACAAATTGGAGAGAAGAAATGCAATATATCTAAACGAAAGCTTTTCTGTTTTGAGCAGAACACTTTCTTGTCCTGAGCAGTTTGTGGGCTTCCTCATTGTAGTCATATCACTTAAACAGATTATGGCTAATGTAACACTGAGTTTGCACTAATTAGCTGTCTTAATTTTATGTTCAGCAGAGCTTATTGGCACAGAGAATAAGCAGCCTGTGCAATTCGGTGCCCTCGGAGGTGCTCCCAGCAACCTCTAAGTAATCGGAGAGATGCTTTTCTTTTCCCCCTACAGGACCTATATAGGACTTAATGCAATTAACTCTGTGGGCTCAGGGCCCTTGGAGGAGCGGAGCTCCAAGGTTTCTTTGGCATGTGGGCAAACCTCTTCTGGCACTTCTGCTCAGAGCCGGAATGTGGTTCAGGGGTGGCAAATGAGGCACTTGGGTCTATCGGTCTTACAAATATTATCAATTTATATGCTTGGACAGCTTAAAATAATAAAATAACGTATTTTATCTTCAGAAAAGCTCAGTGAGTTAGTGAAGTGCTGTTTCCTTCTAATAGAGGGGAACGGAGGCAGGAAGAAAGGGCCACTGAGGTGAGTTGCAGAATCCCAAGGGCAGCTCCCCATGTGGAGTGGAGTGCGTGAGGGGACCTGGAGCTCAGCAAAAGAAGCCACCCCGCTGATCAGTCGGTGTGCGCAGCCCTCGAGAGAGCCATTAGGAACCACATTGTGAGGGGTGTGTGTAAAACCACACCTCAGGGCGTGTGAGTGGGAGAGGAGGAGTAGTCCCAGCTTTGAAGTCTCATCCAGAAAGCAGGTTACCCAGGTTTAGGTCCCTCCTTTGCCGAAGGGGATCCAAACCCACTGCTCCCACCTCCTTCTGGAGCTCCTTAATCTTTGTGCTATGGGCCGCTCTTGGGTGGCAGTTACTTCCGCCCTTCCTGCTGAAGCTGTGCCCACCTGAGGTCCTTGCAAAAGCTCCCTGACCTTTCCCTTCTCCCATGCCTCCAGCAAGCCCCGGAAGCTGTCTTGTGCGCCCGTTCCTTGTTGTAGGCTGACCACATCCCACTGTAATGGAGGTGGTGGCTAAAGCTGGCCTGAGCAAGCAGGGTGCCAGCCTGTGGTTGAAGGCCTGCATGAAGGGCTGCGTCATGGCAGCTTGCCACATACGCTTAGGAAAAAAAACCAAAAACCCTGTTGACTAGCAGCACAGCATTGGAGGGGATCCTTCAAGCATCTTTTTTTTTTGCATTGAAGAGGATGTGAAACGAATTAAACACCCCACCCTAAAGTTTCAAAGATTAAACATTTGTTGAGAAGCATCTGTGCAAGCCTTCTGACTTTGGGTGTATTTATACGTATAGAGATGTGGCTTTGATTATTCTGTGTTCCTTATTTTTCAAGTGGAACCCTACAATCTGAGGCTAATTAATGCCAGTATGAGGGGGAAAAAAAGGCATCTAGGACTTTGTTCTGATCACAAAGTTAGTGTAGGTCTTAATATTAAATGCCATAATATGACATTGCTGATGCCATAGCAATTTGCTAAACCATGACGTTTAGCTTGGCATTTATACACAATGTTACAGCTCTTTGGGCTGATATTATACACTTCTTAAGCTTTTCATCTGGAGACCTAAGAGTGTTAGGTCTGGAGACCTAAGAGTACAAACAGTCATTTATTTGAACTTTCCCATGTCCTCAGAAATTTCACATTGTATCTTTCTAAGAAATAAAAGCAATAAAGTGTATTTTAGCTAGCAAGTAGTTCAGACATCTAACCTTAATGATACCCTAGCAAAGTTCTCTTTCTGTTCATATTGAAAGAATTAAATATACAAAAGGAATACATAGTTAAGGAAAGGGCTTTTGTTCCTTCACAACTATCCTCTTAAAAATCAGAACTTAGCAGTTAATTGTGAAATATTCTGATTTGTATTGGCAAGAGCCACATATTTTTCATACAAGTTGCACGTAATTCACTACTGAATCTATGAACACGTATCCCAGCCTTTTCCCCAAGGTTCTGGGGGGTGCAGAGTAATGCAGTAAATTGCTTAATAAAAGGAGTTGCTCTGCTTTCTTGAGCTCTTCTTCCTGTTACTTCTGTATAAAACTCAGTGATGTTTTGCATAGTCCTATGAGCGCAGCCTGTTTTCATGACTAGAGCTCATGCCTGTATAGCGTGGATGCAAATGTTCAAAATGAAAATACGTTTTGATCATAAGATCAAAGTGCGTCTGGTGTAGAGCAACTAAAGTAGCCGGTATGCAAACTTACTGTCACATACGTCTCGCCTAATGGCCAAAGACCCATCCCCTTCGTATGGTCAGGGAGGGGAAAGGCAGGGCTTGTTTCTACAGAAAACTGTTTAGGGAAGGGAGAGGCTTTTCCTTATTTTTTCATAAGAACTGAGTTTATTGATACTCTCAGATGTGAAAAAGGGATGTAAAGATTTCTTGGAATTAATTACTAAAAATATATTATGCTAAACTACTGTGAAAAGGCTGTAACCCGCACAGCTGGCTTGCGCATCCACCTGTTTCTTCAACATTACTTTTCATGGGTTGTGAAATGGTGCGTCCCAAAGATACTAATTCAAGCGGTATATAGTTGAAGGAAAGAAGCCAGTTCCAGATTCTAGGATATGTCCAGCCACTAGCCCCTTTTGTTTAAGCTACATAAATATTTAATTTTAAGATACTGTGTTGAAATCGAATCAAGTTAGAATTATAGATTGGTTTTATGGACCACAAATTCTACCACGGATATACCCTAGAGATGGATTTGGAGTAGTACCAGTAATAGCACTTCCCTTTTTTTTTTTTTTTTTTAGATTAATCTTCATGATGTTTTTAAGAGCTGCCACCTTTGTATCATGTGTTACAGTAAGCCACCATTGTTCATCATATAAAAGAAAAGTTCATCGTTTTACAGTACAGGAGGAAAAAAACTTTTTTTGGCTAATAGCATAATCTGAACATCTGGGAATCATTAGAAGATTCAACAATACTCCTAAGCCTTGTGTTTCCCAAGATGGTGTATTTGAGAAATGTTCACCAAGACATAGCATATCATCCTCGTAGTTTCCTGTGGTTTCTTTCTCAACCCTTGTAGGAATGAAGTTATGAGACTAAGTTGCAGCCAGTGCTACTCCACGTCTGTAGCTCAGTTAAGTGCCTGGTAAATTGCTCAGTTATGTGATTTGGTTCCTGGTTTAACAGCAGCAAAGTGGAGCTAAAAAGCATCTGAATGACTAATTAGCGTACTCCTATAAATGTATATATCTCCTAGGGAGAGTCTCTATTCAGAAGAAGAAATATTGGGCCTAATTATTATGATGGGGCTTGTACTGTTGCACTGTGCTGTTCCGAGGCCTTGAATTTCTGAAGAGATGTAGTGTTTTGGTCAAAGGAGTTCCCCCTCCTACTGCTCACCTTCCCCTAGGAGCTGGCTGCCTGCCTCCTTCCCCCCTACTCCCAGTCCCCTGAGGTCACTGGTACCTCTTTGAGCAAGAGGCGTACTGAGGGGACTGGTGCCTCGTACTAAAGTCTGAAAAAGCAGGGGGCAAAGGGAGAAAGTGAATAGAAGTAGCAGGGCAAGAGAAGGCGGATGAATGCAATTGTGTAGAGAAGATGCAGCCACGTGAAGACAGCAGATGTTATCGCTGCTGGCGTGGGTACTGGGTGAGCAGATTGAGTTGTTAAGTACAGATTATATCTTGAAACAATTCTCACGACTCCTAAAACACGTCAAAATTGCCTGCAACGCGGTGGATGATTTATATTAGAGATTAATATATTTTGTTTGCCTAATAAGGGCCTTTGCCAAGACACAGCAGCTCCTCTATGTCTTGCTTTGGCTTCCCTACTGAAGCAAGATGAGGAGGAGGGTAACTGTCATAGTAACACACGCATGATGAAATGGTTGGCCTGTTCGGCTGCTCCGTGCTGGAAGGGGAGGCAAAGTCCTTGGGCAAGCTGCACGGGATGCTCGTTAGCAGCAGCTCTCTTTTGTCAGAAAAGCCAGGACTTTTTTCAAGTACTGAAACAATTAGCTGATGGGACGCCTAATAAGGAAGGAGTATTTTGAAATGCATTAAAACTGCTGCTGCACATCCCACTCTGTAGTGCTCCTTTTCCACGTTTCTTTCCTTGAATGTCATTGTGCAGTTGTGTAGGAAAAGAGTAGTAAGTCCCCCAGTCACCTGTTAGCTACTTCTTGCTTTGTTGCTATTCAAACCCATTTCTTCCCTCATGGCTTTTCTTCAGAGCAGCAGGGCTTTTGCTTGCTTCCCAGAAAAAAGTTATTTCTCCACTCAATCTCAGTTCTCCTCTCCGCCAGAGGGAATGAAACACAGTCTGGATTCAGGCATGTCCGCAGTAGAGTTTCACCTTGAGTTAATTGTTTGCTGTTTAGAAAGGCTAGTCTGGACACTCCCTGAATGTTTGTTTTCAAGCTATAAATGTTTGCGGCTCCTGCTGAAGATGAGGATGTATGAATTTTCTGTATATACAAAATCGACTAGATTTTTGTATGTGAATATATGGTGATATGGTCTTGCCTTGTTTAACTTGCTGACATAAACTTTTGGCAGTTTTTTCTTCTGTGAAATATTTACTGGGCGAAGAGGATTTTTTGGATGATTCTAGCAATCAGTTTTGGCTAAAAGTCCACCCAGCAGTAATGACGAAGATTCTTCTCTTCCCTCTGCCAAACGATACAGGGGAAAAAAAAGGGGGTGAGATTTATATCAATGCCTTACGTCTGTGTATAAGTGGATTTCTTCCCTTTATCTTGCTTTACGAGCATAAGATTAATGTTAAAGCTTTCCGTAAACATCTGTCTTCATGCAATTTTGCTCCATAAACACCTCAAAATTATCAATATAACACATCTTAGGGATTTGCACATGCATCTCCTTCCCACTTTTATGCAATATGGTAAAGTCAGGACAAGAATGATGACAGAGGATAAAATGGCATGCTACATGCCATGGTTCTCCAAAGTCAGATTATGGTTCAAGTTCACTCTGTGGGTGCATCTCATCCACAGATGAGTGGCGTTGCTCGGTGGTCAGTACAGGGACCGGTACTATTTAACACCTTTATTGGTGACATGGATGTTGGGACTGAGTGCAGCCTCAGCAAGTTGGCCAATGGCACCAACCTGTGTGGTGCAGTTGACACACTGGAGGGAAGGGATGCCATCCAGAGGGACCTGGACAGGCTTGAGAAGTGGACATGTGCAAACTTCATGAAGTTCAACAAGGCCAAGTGCAAGGTCCTGCACGTGGGTCAGGGCAACCCCAAGCTTGAATACAGGCTGGGTGGAGAATGGATTGAGAGCAGCCTGAGGAGAGGGACTTGGGGGTATTGGTAGATGAGAAGCTTAACGTGAGCCAGCAAGGTGTGCTCATAGCCAATAGGGCCAACCACATCCTGGGCTGCATCAAAAGAAGCGTGGCCAGCAGGTCAAGGGAGGTGATTCTCCCCCTCTACTCTGCTCTCCTGAGACCTTACGTGCAATACTGCATCCAGCTCTGGAGCCACCAGCATAAGTACATGGACCTGTTGGAGTGGGTCCAGAGGAGGACCATGAAGATGATCAGAGGATTAGAGCACCGCTTCTATGAAGACGGGCTGAGAGAGCTGGGGTTGTTTAGCCTAGAGAAGAGAAGAGTCCAAGGACACTTCATACCAACTTTCCAGTATCTGAAAGGGGCCTACAAGGAAGCCAAAGAGGGACTTTTTACAAGGGAATGTAGTGACAGGAAGAGGGGTCATGGCTTCAAACTGGAAGAGGGGAGATTTAGGTTAGATATGAGGAAGAAATTTTTCACCGTGAGGGTGGTGAGACACTTGAACAGGTTGCCCAGGGAAGTTGTTGAGGTCCTATGACTGGAAGTGTTCAAGGCCAGGTTGGATGGGGCTTTAGGCAATCTGGCCTAGTGGGAGGTGTCCTTGCCCATGGCAGGGGGTTTGGAACTAGATGATCTTTAAGGTCCCTTCCTACCTAAACCATTCTATGATCTTTTATCACAGTCATAAATATTAAACCCTTTGAAGTTGATGGAGTTATGGGTTCTAGCTCTTTCACTGGGTAGGCTTAGAGTAGAAAATAATAAGTACATAATAATTATTTACTCCTTTGGCGAGTATTTGAAGTATGAACCTCAGATATGCGTTTGGTCTAGCTTGTGTTACAGTTACTGATATATTATTTTTATTCGGTGAAATAGTTCATGCCAGTAGGAAAAGACTGGGCTGGACAGCAGAACAACAGCCTGTATTAGCCTGTTGAATTGGTATTCGTGGGTCCACTAGCAGCAGATCTGTGACATAGTGTCAGGAGCATGCGAACTCGGGTGGTAGTCCTGTTTGCACGCTTTGCCCCTCTATCTGTCAGTGAAGCGGGGCTGTCACGGGGGTCTGTCAACCGTCTCCCTTGTTCAAGGTGCCGAAGCAATTCTGTTATCAGCGCTGACATTTTGTAATGTTAATTACTGTAGGTTAAAAACCTTGCAACCCTGAATGCAAGATTGCAGTGTTGAGGTTTTCTCCTTGATCAAAGGCATTGATAGGTTTCCAAAGCTAGGCAACCAGGGATCGAGCGCTCACATGCAGTGGTGTTTCTTCCAGCTGCCTTTGGATATGTCTCATTCTTGGCATCCTGGTGCAGTAATAGAGATAAGCTTATGCCTTTAGTAGTGGCAGCTCTTGACTTGGGTTTTGTGAAGGTAAATTGGATGTGGGAGCACCTCTTAGAAAGAAGTCAGGATCTGGGACAATTGACTTCCNGGCGTGGCCCAACTCCCCCCCCCCCCCCCCCCCCCCCCATTCTGCAAATTTGACATCAGCTGAGCATCAGCTAAGCAAGGCAGCTGGATTTGGGGAAACCTAGGCTTTTACAATAAACCTTTGTGTTTATCCTGTTCAGTTACTCAGTGCCAGATCTGACCAGGTCCGCAGACATATGTATGCTCAGCAAGGAGAATACTACAGTGTTATGAATGTCAGCTTTTACAAAACAGTTCAGTGGGACAGTGCTGACTTAGTTCACTTCCTACCCATATATTACTATGACCTGGAAAAGGTAAGCTTAGGAAAGATCCTAAATATTTCCATGTTTGTCCCCAGTCTGTATTTTAGTAAGAACTGGAATCAGTTCTTCGGAATTGTGAGAAAGTCTCCAGTGGTAACTCTAGACATGGTTCAATGTATGAAATTAGAAAAATTCTCTATGCAAAAGCTTTCTCCTGATCTAAAACAAGATTCTTCCCTTCTTACTAGTTTACAGCTTGAGGTAGCAGAGGTATAAAGTTTAAATTATGTAGCATGGATACAATTTTCAGAAAGAGTCTAAGTGATTTTTGGACTTTTCCTGAGTGATTTTTCAAAAGCAACAAGCTTTTGAAGAACAGGTCTCACTGGCAACCAAAGACACTTAAACCTGTACCTCTTCTGAAAGCGGGACTTGGGTTCTGAAGTTTCCGAGGTGGCTTTCGGTGTCTTATCCACGCCCTCCCTCCCCTCAGCAAATCTCGCAAAGGAAGCCCCTTCGGGCATACTCTGGGGTGGAGATGATGTTTGGTTTGAAGTCAATGACTGTCAGTCCTGCCAGACTGGTTGGCTTGTGCTAATCCTTTTTCAGAAACAGGGCCAAGCTTAGGCATGATACTCCAAATGGCGTGATGTTTGCTTAGCATCAAGAAAGATGTTTGAATGCCGTCGCTTGGGGACTACTGTTCTATTATTTTTTGAAATGAGTAATTGCTTCAGAGTGGGGGGTATAGAGGATAATGCTATTTGCTGAAAGGAAAATTAGGCGTGGGTGTGCCCAAGTGACAAGTGAGCAACAGACTTCTCAAACAGCATT
Source organism: Chionis minor (assembly GCA_013398295.1). Classification (NCBI taxonomy): domain Eukaryota; kingdom Metazoa; phylum Chordata; class Aves; order Charadriiformes; family Chionidae; genus Chionis; species Chionis minor. The sequence continues at coordinate 618,322 of VZSF01000964.1, read as the reverse complement.
GGAGAATGTCTCCTTGTAGGCTTATATTTGTTTATGGATAGACTGCACTCAGATGTGAATGTATGACACTCATAAATGTCATGGAAATTTTAACGTTTGTACCTTGGGCTGGAATTTGACCCTTATTACTCCTAGTGAAACATGCAATGGATTGTTCAGCTGCATTTCATACCCTAAAGGATTAAAAAAAAAGTAATAATAATAAAACCCAACAAAAAACCCCCACCAACAAAAAAACCCACACAGGAAAAAAACCACTTTTGGCCAATGTTAATGTACTATAAAGTTCTTTATATTAGAAAGCTGAATGTAGTTGGATCCTTTAGCTTTTGCACTTGTACATGTTTAGGCTCGATTTGCCAGTGAACATAATAATAGATTATTTAATTAAGAGTCATTTAAACTGTAGACTGATTACACACTGCTTACAAACATTCCACACTGAAATTAACTTAATTTTTCTCCTTAGTAATTTGAATTTGTACTTGTCCTTCATTGACATACTTTTCATCTACTGATGTCTAAGTGATATTCATACTTTAAATATGGGATCAGGAAGAAAAATTAAATCAACCTTAGTCATCTTGTATTTAACTTGAGTAGCTTACGAATATGAGTTCTGAGTTTTTGCAAACATTACGCTATTGGATGAACTTGTTGGGAATTGTGAGGTACTTTTGAAGCCTTTTTCCTCAATGTGAAGTGTACATTAACATGCAAAGAATTTCTTTACTTCTAGAGAAGTCTTGACTACCTGTCAGCTTTAAAGCACGGGATAGAAATAAGGCCTTCTTTCATTATGTGATCTCATCTTCTTATGACTGAGCAGGATTTTAGTTAATTTGTTCAATAATTGACTACATCATGATTAATATGTACAGTTTTATTAATCATCATGTCCAGTTAATCAACACTTAAATTGTACTTGCAGTTAGTTTTTAAGAAAGGGTTTGTAAGACTGATCTGTTTGAGCTAATGTCTCTGACTGCTAAAAGAGGAGACACAATCCAAAACACAAAGCAGCAAGAAAAGGGCATATGTATGTCATGGGCCATATGAAATGCTGAAAGCAAGTTCCAATTGCACCATTTTCTCACGACTTCCATTCCACGGCAACCTGATCTAGTTGAAGATGTCCCTGATCATTGCAGGGGAGATGGGACTAGATGACTTTTAAAGGTTCCTTCTAACGTATAACTATTTTATGATTATTTATGTTTTTCCATCTAGTAAATAGATAGACAGGGTACACTCTTATTAAAGCTCATAATTCGATATCTAAAATACTTGCAGACTTAGAAACTAGGTTTGGTACTTTCCATTCTTGTCTTTGGTATTATTTTGTTCATTAGAGATTTGAATAAAAATGGAAATTTCTCAGGTTAAGAATATACTTTTCCCTCCCACATCCAAGCTTTTGGTGAGGGACCAAATTGTTTGGAACTTGTAGAGCACTAATCACGGTGGGTTCCTAGACAACAGAACCAGCCATAATGTTCATTTGTATTATCTAATAACTAGGGCTTTGATCTAGACAGATCAAAAGATAACATGATAAAATATTTGGAGTTGTTCCTTTTGAGCCCTAGTGAAAGATGTGTTTCTTAGTATGGAATTATTTGCCTAATAAAGCCTCTTGTGGCAATACAGATCTCCATAGCAGTGCCCTTCAGTAGCTTAAAAATACTCTATTTTTTTCTTTTTTAAAGTAAAGCTGAGAACCTCAGGACAGAGCTTAGTTCTAATGGCTGTACTGGCAATAGTCTGTCTGAAGGAAATAATCTTCTCTTAGGTGTCATAGTCACTGACTCTGATACTCCTCCTCACCTGAAATTGCCAGCTATCGGTGGTAGAAAAGGAGAAACGTTCATGGTGGAAGCCACATCCCAGCCAGAACAGAGAGGTCATACGAGAGGAAGCCAGGCAGGCTTCGGAGTGATACCCACCCATTGGGTGAACCACCTTTGGCACCTTCGCCACAAAACGTTTTGCTTTTGCTGGATTGGCAAATTAAAATGCAACAGCCTTGTCTGAACTTTCCCAACCAACTCTGTTCTCCACTGCACATCATGTGAAAATTTATTTGCTTTTCATCGAGGCATGTTTTAGAGCACTAATTTGGCTGTTTTGATGAACAATGTGAATATCCCAATTTCTGATATGCTGTGATTGCTATCTCAAACGTTAGGGCAAAATTCTGTTTTTGCTTCCACGGAGCTACTGAAAATTTGCTGATGTCACTTGAACTAATTGCAAAGTTTGGACTTCCATGATCAACAAATCTGAAATAACTCTACAGACTCATGATTTTGAGTACTGTGTAACACAAATGTGTAACCGTAGTACATAGAGAAAAAGATGAATGATAGAGCTGAGGCCCTAAGTGAAAAAAAAGCTTTTTTTTTTTACTGAGAGTCCCAAAACTATATATTTTCTAAGCATATATTGCTAACAATATTGGAAAAAATTTAGTTGGAAAATTTACTCATGGACAGATCTTTAGAGTGTTTGTGGTTCTCCTTGTTGCAGAAAGAAATATGGACATCCAGGTGATGGAGAATAAAACACATTTATAGAACATAGCAGCTATTTATTCCACTAACACGTAAAGGAATCAAAAATGTTCCTCAAACCATAAATTCTCAGAGTACAAAATTATAGGCTTGAGACTATTAAGAAATGTGGTTATGAAATGTAGTAGTCTAGTACAATGCTATACTAATACTCTTTGACCTCCTGTGTTTCTTCGATAGTTTGAATAAGTCTCCACAAGTTACCTGGTATACAGCTCCCGTGTCTGTAGGGGGTGGAGGTGAATTTATACCTTGTCTCTTGTCTGTACCACATCACAGGCTGGAAGTGTGGGTCTAGCAGAGAGGAAAACGGATCGGGAATGGGGAGAGTCGGCTTCTGTTCCCGTCTTTGTTACTAACCTGCTGTGCACCCAATTCAAGTCACTGCAGCTCCTATGCCTGTCAGCTCAGTGATGTCTGGCTTGTCCGTCCGTACTGTGATCTCCTCAGAGCAAGGGCTGCCTTGTCTTTTAAACTTTTTTAAAATGTCTTTTAAAAATACATTGAACAGTCACTTTCTGTCTTGCGTGGTCCTATTGCCATACAAATGCTAGTAAGAGTGATACTACTTAGCTCTAGCTGAAAAGGTACAAATTAATCACTGGGTACATCTTCAGGGTTTCTAACTTGCCTCCTTTTACACGTAGATTCTGAGATCCTGGGCAAAACAGCGGAACTTGTGCCCTTTTGCATAAGGTGGTTGTCTGGTTGCCCACCTTTGAACTAGGAAAATGACCATTCTGCAGTTTTATAAGTAAAAGAAATCTCAGAATACTGGTGTGAAAGCAACTTGACTGGAATCACTGTGGCTTAGCAGTTACAAGCCTTGAGTTGAAAGTGTGTGGCAGACGACTTCTGAAGAGGCAGGTATCTCTCACCCGTGCTATTTGCAAAGGTGAAGCCCAATTGCTAATGACTGGAGGAAAAGAAAAAGGCTTGGAAACTCCGTGGGGAAAAATATTGGAGGGAGCGGCAATGAGGGAGAAGTTAATAATGAAATGTATGTTCTATAAAGGTAAACTATTCCTTTAGGCATATTAAAGCTATAGGAGTCGATAATTATGGAGGTGGTTATGAAGGTGAAATGCAGAAAGAAGTGTAAGTACAGGCCCAATTAATATTGTCAAAACATGGTAATTGTGTTCATTAACTAGATTAAGTGATCTACATGTGAATCACTTCAGTGACACATGGCAAGAGACTTTAAACAACTGAAACTTAAATCTGGCTCATTTGGTTTGTTTTACACAAACTAGTTTGCAAAACATACTTAGAAATGCCATTGCACATGCTTTGCAAGCCGGCTACTGTAAACTGGAGTAATAGGTCTGGATTTACTTTTACCTTAAGATTGCCTGTTAAATTGAGCTAAGTACCCTGTTTACTTTGTGCCACTGTTTTTGGCAGATCATGTAGGTAAACACTTTGGAGTAACATGACAAGATCCCAGGTGGTAAAACAGCAGCTAAGGTGCAATGTTCTAGGAACAGAGTGTATTGCAGAGAAACTCTGATGATAGAAACTATGTATTATCTATGAAAACACTCATTCCTCCATGTTTACCAAGTATAAGCTAAAAGTGAAGGCAAAAAACCAAGTTAAGAGCGACATTTCATCCTCAAATTCTCAGCACGCTAGTCCATTGCAAATTCTGCACTCACTGGCCTTTACAGCTGAGCTCACAAAACCTCAGGAAAATCGTGAGATATTCATTGATCTCTCTTTCCTCCTGTTCACCTGGCTACAGTGTTGATCCACTGGGAAGATACTGTGTTATGGGCTCCTACCCCTCCCAGGCTGCTGTTTTAGATGGTGATAGTGAAACAGTTTGAAGCACAAGATGCGCAGTGGTTGTCACAGACTGTGAGTGTTCCCCCTCGTTACAACACAGGAACTGATTCGTGCTGCCTGCTACTTTCCTATTGTCCAGGCTTCTTGCTGGTTTTTGTCCTTTCTTACTCGTTCCCTTCAGCTACCTCCTCTCCAGTTTGTGTTTCTTGGGCTTGGTTCCGTTCTCCTCTGACACAGTTTCATTCTCCACACTCTTGTCCCTGTCCATCCCCAATTCATTTAGGCGGTGCAGAGGCAGAAAGTTTTACTTCTCTACCAGACCCAAAAGCAGCAAGGTCCATGCTCGTTACTACCCCGACTGGTTTATAAATCCCTCAAAGCCAGAATGCCGTTTTCTTACCTGACTGGTAGGGAGCAGAAGATACTCTTTTTAAAAATCCACACCCTGAAGTCAGTAAATACGTAAAAATTAATTCAAAATGAACAGGTTATTCTGTTTCCCATTGGAACCATCTGCTGAAGATCGCTTCTGTGGATGGTGCACAGCTGTACGTACCGCACTATATCTTATACATACAGGACACCTGGAGCTGTGTGTGCTGTATCTTCCTTTGAAGGACGGCAAAATTTGAGTGCCTGACCCTCTATTATCTGGTCAGAGTAATTTTTTTCTTTTTTTTTTCTGAGACCAAGCCAGGAAAGTAGGAGACGTAGAAAATGTGCAGGGACGGGATTATAAAAAAAAGATGATAATCCTGGCTTTAAGCTTTTAACCTACTGGTGATTCATGAGTCATCTGGTCACTCCAAAAAGGAAACTTGTAGTAGAATTATGGAGAGCCCTTACTGTGAGAAAGTGAAGAGCAACTGTGAAAGAAAAGAAAACCAAAAAGCTAGAAATTTGCAGTTGAAAGCAGATAATTTGCTTCTGTGCTAGTGGTAGGAAGAATAAGCACGAGCGTTTTCAAAAGGTGATCCATGTCTCTTAATTTCCAAAGTCACTTTTCATCTGTTCTTAAGATATGCCTATCAAGTGGAGATTCAGCGGAAGGTAGGAAAAAAAAAAGACCACCTAAATATTAAGCTACACTGGTAATTAAATGCCTAAACTAATAGCCTGATTACATGTAAAAAAAAAAAATACACTGTAAAAGATTAAAACAAGAGGATTACAGTAAATTGAAACAGGGATTAAATATTTTTCCTAAAGTCTTTTAACACATTTTCCAAAGACCTGCTTATGAGCACAATTTGACTGATGAAAAGTATTTATTTTCGAGAAAGTAGACTAAATAATCACATAATTAAGCCATGTGAAGTGCAGTGCTGTTAAGCTGATGATAGTATGTTTCAGATATGTAAGAGCTCTTTCTGTGAGTCACAAGGGGGGGGGTGTGTTTGTTGGGGTTTGGTGTTTTGTTTTGTTTTTTTCCAGTAAACTCTATAAAGTCCGAAGACTTACTGAGCAGGATTGTGTTCTGAGGTCACTCTATAGTGTTTTCACTGAGCTATTAGATGGGAAAGATGATTTGAAACTGTTCAGAAAAGGGAAGCACATGCACTTCAACGTTAGAGGAACTGGGGCAAAGAAGAGTGAAACTGTTTAACATTTTCATTATAACAGTACCTAGAAGGCCTTGAGTAGATTAGGCCTCCTTCTGCCAGATGGTGTACAATCACACAGTTAATATCTTCTTCAAAAGCTTACGCTCCAAGGGAAATAAGATACCACTCATTACTCAAGTTATTCTTCAGACTAGGAATAGAAACTACCTTCCTACCCCACTGCTCCACAGTAACATTCCCCACAGAATATCATCTGTGGAAATGCGCGCCCTTCTTGTGTGAGAAGTACTTGCCTCAAATTAGGAGTAGGAGGAATTTCAGAAGGTAACTTGAAAACATGTTTAAAGTTTAAAAAAAAAAAAAAAAAAAAGAGATGGGCAGGGGAGTTGAGCAACAGTGGCACAAAACAGCTGGTGAGAGTATGTCCTTAATCCATATGACATGCTATTACATAAAGAATGACAAAAGTACTTCTGAGATTGCCACATACTACACAAATAATGAGTTTTTGCCAAGACACACAAAGAAACTTATGTTCTTCAGGTTTCTTACTAAGTGCAATCCGAAAACTGAATCCGTGGAGTCCCACCAATTTGAACAAGACTATTCATGAAATTCAGAGCGGATGCTGAGGCGTAGGGGAGGTTGGCAGGAAGAAGGAAAAAAGTTAGTGGGAAGGAAACTGTTTTGTCATGGAATGTCAGTGGGTTTCTGGAACGCTTTCAAAACCGAGGGAAGGGGGTTTTATTAAAACTTCCCACATAAAGATTAAATGTAAACAAAGTAATATGTAGGTAGCGTGTAAAGCCTGCAGAAGTTGTATTTTAAGGGTGTATTCTAATGCCCCAGTAGAGTTAGTACTGTACACTCTAAGAAATCAATGGCCAACTCAGTAGTGTTATTCAGCATGTGAAAGGGTGTGACAATCCACCCTGCATGGAAGGTTCTGCTCTGATGCATTTACACAAGTAATGTGTTAAATTATGCAAGCAGCATTTTTAAAAAAAATACTATTTAACGATTCTGCTTGAAGATATTTGGCTAATTTGCATCTAGAGCCCAATTTTGCTTTGAGTTTATTAAGTTTTCCCTTTCTGTTAAGCTTCCAAGTTCATTTGGCAACATGAGTTTTTATGAAAGAAGGAACACCCGTGTAGACTCCTTGCACTTCGTGATGCTCATTTCTTTAAACTTTGTATGCCAGCTCAGGAGCAATAATATCAAGTGACTTCAAAGGACAACTGCTTCCAACAATCCGCAATGGCTTGTATTTCAACTTGCTAACCAGCATAGCTCACCAGACCTGTTATTTTATTTCAAGGCCTGCGCTGCTCTTTTCATCTATTGAACTACAGTCCCAGCTCAGTGCAAATGAAAGGGGAAGGGGGAAAGCCCAAAGTAATGTAGAATTTGGGAGGAGGGGAGGTCTGGGTGCACGTCTCTCCAGACACAGGCAGATAGACTATTTTTAAAGTAAACCTGGAAAATACATTTAATGCAAGCAGTCAATAATAAAGCTTGATGACACGTTTTCCTTCTCTATACTCGCTTACTTGCTTCTCTCCCTCGACTATATCTCATCTGAAATCAAGACTGAAGGTTCTTTGGAAAAGGATCTGTCACTGTAAATCAACCAGACTGATTTGGCTGGCTACATGCTGCTTTAGAATAAATGGCAATAATTAATAGGTCGTTCATTTTGCATGTCAGTGGTGTTCATTACAGTAAATGTATTTGCCTCCCCTCTTCCCTCCTTGTTTAAGGCATCAAATGATATCCCTACAAAGTGCTTATTCAGACTGGCAGATCTCTTGCATGTGTTAAGGACTAGAAATATATCGAATTTGACACAGTCTTCAGTCTGATAATATTGCTTGATAGTGGTTTCTGAAACAAGGTCAAGGCTAAAAGCTGGACTACCTGGCTCATTTGGGGTTTAATACAGGCGAGTGTAATTTATGTCAGTGAAGCTTCAGCTCCAGCCTCAGTCTTCCACCAGAAACCTTCTCCTTAGATTGAGAGTCAGGGAACGTTTACAGTCAGTACTGAGCTTTTTGCCAACATGCAAGTCAGCATCGCCTTCAATTTCTCATTTTTACCACTGTACCTCGTCATTGGCGTTAAGCATTTGTGCGACTGTACATTGAGCCACATCAGGGACTTGTCTAAATTAAAGCACATCAATCTTTTTCTGATCTGGTGCGCTATCTGGTCCCGCAAACTCTTGTATAGGCACAAAAGAAAGTGCCATGTAGGGTCAGAAAAAACGTGGCCAAGGACAGCAAACAGACAGGACTCATGTAGTAGTGCTTAATAATGCTCATTTAAAGGGTGCCTGAAACTAAGGCCTGATTCGACTCCGATTATGTGTCCTGGACAAAACTTCCTTTGATTTCCGTAGGTATTGTGTCTGAGAAAGGCCTGGTGGCCTTGGTCCTTGATGGTTCCTTTGAGAAGCAAATAGGGTGTTGAATAAATAGGGAAATCTGGTACTGTACATAGATTTATCTTAAATAGTTCATAACACTCTTAGTTTTTTATTTAATTCATGGCTATCTATATCTGCGTGTCTGGTTTTAGGATGAGAAAAAGATTAGACTGGACTCTACACTGTGGAAGAAAGAAACAGGTTAAGAGAAGAAAGAAAGAAGAAAAAATAAAAAAAGCAGGTGTTGGTTAGAGCTTTCACCTCTCTTGGCAGTGCCGGAAGGTAGACTTCTGTCACGATGTTGGTCGGGTTTTTTCTGCTGCTCTCTTTCTCTTCCATTCTCTCAGAACTGGAAAGGAGATAAAAATCCTGCCCTTCTACCTGTGATTCTGAACCAGTAGCTAACCCTTGGCTACCTGCCCAGAAAAACCCCAGAGCCAAATTCCCTGTCAAAGCCAAGCATCCTGTGGCTTGCCTCTATTATCTAAGTGAGGATATACAAGTCCAGAAGATGGGAAGGGAGAAGTACCTGGTCCAATGCAAACAGTGATTTCCTCTTGTACACTAATGTTTTAATAATGGTTTGAGAGAGAGAGAGAGGGATTTGTGAAGATGTTTGAATTCAGTCTGTGTGGGAACAAAAGCTGAGCCCATTGCAATTGTATTTCTAGCTGTTCAAATAGCAAATAAATATACCAAATTTCACCTGCACGATATAGGAACACATTCAAATACATGCTCGCAGGAAGTCACTGCAGCTCCCACCAAAACCTGTGCCACCTGCAGCGTTTTCACCCCCGCCCCCATGGGGGCCAGCAGCTCAGCAGGGTCATGATCTGCTGCATCATAACTAGGGTTCTAGATATGATGCAAGCATTGCACGGTGCCCTACAGGTGTGTCCCTCAGCAACCTAAAGCAAAAGCGTTTTTGTCCTGGTTTTAAGGCTTTTCCTAGCTGAGGATAGGAGACTTTGTACAGTCTTTGTAGAGACTTTGCTCTGCAACTTTGAATTTTCTGGCTTCCTTCACCTCCCGCTTCACAAAATACCCGACGCCTATATCAATAGTATAATGATGTATACGGCCTGTTGCAGCTTATTTCTATAATGTGCTTGCTTTTTATTTGCTTGGTGTGGCTAATGGGAGAACTTACGTAAAGCAATTTCAGGTTTATTGCTTACATCAGTCACTCGAGAAGCTATCAACAGATACTTGCATCACCCACCCATTACACCCGCACGGGCTAATACAATGCTCGGCAACAACACGACTCCCCCACCCCTCAACTTATTCTTCAGCTCTACTTCCATATAAATATTTTTAATTGCAGAGTGGGGTGAAATTCCTCACTCTGGTCATGTGCCAACACTGCTAAATGCCACCACGCTATCCCTGCAGTGACTAGATCTGAAGAACGCACGCTCTGGTATTTGTACCTGAGGGAGCCCCTCATGCCATCAGAAAGTGAGGGGACAATGCTGTCGTGAGACAGTCTGGAGAGACTTGGTGTTTCTACTCGCTTTGAAAGAGGGTAAATGACACCACAAGATAACACAACAAAATCCCAGACCTGAGAGAGAGAGAGATATATTATTTTTTTAATCACACTCAATTGGGAACACTTATTTAGTCTTATTTAAGAGTTTTATTAGCTCTAAAAATAGGTTCTTAAATATTTTCCAAGGTTGACCAAAATATGAAAAACAATTACATAATCAGTGTTTAAAATAAACCAGTTTGTTATAACTGAGACCCCTTCAATGGAATAACATTTATCGGTGATAGCGTATAGGGAATTGTACAGCCTCAACAAATCCACAGACAGTATTTCTCTGATTGCTTTCAAAATGACCGGCTGCAGAGTCTAGTCGTCTGTTGTCCAACAGAATTCCTACCAGCAAGGACACTGCAAAAGAGCGGAACCCGGTCTTTGGATGAGGAAGCTGTGAGGCTTTTAGCGAAAATAAAGAACTGGTCTATTGATGCACCCCTCTCTTATACTTTCTTATCGTTAAATGAAAACTTTCATAAATAGCCTTACATAAATAATAATCTCTGAAGTTTTAAAAAGTTCACAAGGTCAGTCAGACCTGACTAAACATTCTCCGGTCTCTCACTGCTTAAACCGTTTCTGCAATTGTTCTGGAATACAAGAATCCTTAATGTCTCTTATTGTAAGAGTAGATCGTATCTTTTTGGTAAGGGTTAAGCTGCAGAGGAAGATTTGGCAGTTAAGTGAAATGCATGTTACAGCTGATGCTGTTTTGTTTTTTTTTTAATTGGAATAACTGAAAAGATTAAGCTGTAGTGCAGGTAGGGCTTGAGTCATGCTTTTATCGTTGTGTCTCTTGGCCTGATAAAAACTATATTATTAAGAACAGCAGCTCAAGTTGATTCTGTACTTTGTTTACCTACAGCCAAGCTCAGCCAAATACAGCTAGCCTAGTGAAAAAATACAGTTGAAGGCTGTGTACATACAGGCACTGCTAATTACTTTCAATGACCGTCAATGAACATTGATACTAATAGATTTCTTAGTATGCCTTTAAACAAAGCACTATTACCTATGCATAAGAAAAAGCACTATGAAGAGCAGCGTTAATACATGTTAATCTGTATTTTGATTTAGTTTGTTCTTGTTTTTAAAAAAAAAAGTGATTTATCACCCCTTTTTGTTGCCAAAAGGAACTGCAGTACCTTCCAAAAGCTTGCGTCCCGGGAGATCCTAGCGCCAGTTTCAGTAGTATTGACACCTGTTTTCCTCCGTAGTTTTTAAATGACCAGCAGCTTTAGTCTCAGTGACTTTTTGTGAGTAAAGGAGCCGGGTGCGTTTGTAAACGGCAACGGGTATAACGCAGCAGCTGACTTTGCGATGCTGAGAAACTGCTAAGGAGATAAGCGGTTCACCCTGCGGAGCCTGCATCCTGCCTCTGTTCGCACAAAGAGATTATCCGAAGTAGCCCACGCTACAGGGGGTAGACCGTGGGGAACCGTAGCATTACAAGGCCCAACGACACAGCCTCCGCAGGGAAGCAGGCGGCAGGATTTGGGAAGCGAGCGATCCCAGACGGGAACGCAACCCCAAACCGCGCTGCGGGTTTCTCTTCCTTGGAGAGAAGCTCCGGCGCGGCGGCCTCAACGCTGCCCGCGGACGACTCGTCAGAACAAGTTTAAACGCAAGAGCTAAAATGAAAACGTTTCCCCCGCACCGGGCGCTCGCCCGCCCGCCCGCAGCCCCGCACCGCGCTCTGCCCCTCGCTCCGCCCGCCCCGCTCCCACCGGCCCCCGCACCGGCGGCGACCTGGCGGGGCGAGGGGG
>VZSF01000964.1:590885-605043 GCA_013398295.1 Chionis minor | reverse complement strand
CACGTGGGCGCCCCCCGCGGCTCACGCCCCGGCGGCGGCCGGCGGGCAGCGCCGCCCCGCCGCTCCGCGCCGAAATCCGCCGGCGCGGAAACTTCAGGGCGGGTTCGCCGTCGTCTCCGCGTCTTCCTCCCTGCCCGACCTCTGCCCCGAACGAGCGGCGTCGAGGGATCTTCCAAACTGCCGAAGGACAAGAGCGAATCCTGGAGCTTCAAAGCTCAAAGCCAGAACGAGCGAGGAATTTCCAGTTTTAGTAAATCATCCGCCTGTAATTAGGAAATTCATGTTTGTAAAGCAATTCGCAGATGAAATATGCAAAGGACGGGAATGGCTGAGTGTTATTAAAATACTAGCTGAGCCAGATTTTAATGGGAGCTTGCTGCATACTTTGATGGGAACAGGATCGGGCTCCGAGTGTGGATTAAAATGAGGAGATGTAAAAAATGGTTGCGCCACTGATTTTCATGGCGCGGTTGCATCGCGGGGGTTCGTGGACCTACACTTTTCTACCTGGTTAAAAAGTATTATAATGGGTAAAGGGAGTAAATGCTCTAAAACCTGAAGACTGACCTGTACCTTCTCGGGCATTTTTAGAGCCAATAAAATCAGCGTGCCGTGTGGAGAGGATTTTGGCGCAAATAAGGTTTGTTTCCCAGTGAGTGGAAAAGAACAGAGTTCCGGCGGCGTAGCCTAACTACTGTAATTCTGCTGTTTGAAACAGTGAAGTTAGGGCACGCAAAACAGCGAGGTAACGATTCTGCAGCCTGATGTCCTCCTTTCCTCCAAAGTACACAGGCCTGGTGTGGGCACCTGCTGCTCTAGCTTTTCCTGTATTCACCTGGAAGGAATAGTCCTAGGGAAGACAGCCTGCCTTCTCTTCTGGCTGCGTAAGGCAGCTAATTGCTGTGGTGGTTTCTGCAGCGCAGCCTCCTGTCCCGAGAGGATGTGGGCTGAGGGACCACCGAATGCCAGCATTCCTGGAGCTGAAGATCACACGCATCATGTGCCTGCTGCTAACATCCCTTTCCTGTGTTACTGCAGGTTAAACCAAAGATTCCAAACCCAGGTGGCCACGGCACGTTGCAATAATGGCACGCAAGATGTGGGTGTTGCTAATAAGCTGAATTTTGCTTCCTGACCCCAGCTGCCTTACATTAAAGTTGCATATCCCTGTCCAATGCTAAAGTCTGTCACTGCTAAAGTAATTTCGCCCTCCTAATGTGTCCAAAGTGCTAGATTGCTGTGCTTTGTTTGTATAGAGGGAAGTGTTTGCTGATGGAAGGTTGTTCCTGAGGTGTGCAGTCTTTTTGTTTAGCGTGTGGATTATGCCTGAAAGCATCATTCACTCCAGGGCAGAGGAAGGTGGACCCGGCAATGGCAGTCCTGTAAGAGAACAAAATGGCCTTGACAAAGGGGAGGGGAGAGGGGTGTGTAAGGATTCTGGGACAGACCCAACAGCTCACACGGCCCCAGAATGATAATAGTGTTGAATAGGAATGGGATGTGTGGTTTAGCTTTGCCTCTGAAAGGCCTGAGATAAAAAAAAATTCAGGAAAGTATGAAAAGAAAAGCCTTGTTGCTCTTGTCAGGCTGGCAGAAACTTGGAAATTCCTTATTGTCTTCTGCAGAATCAGGAGCAGCAAAAGGGTTAAGGAGGCAGTGAGAAATTGTCTGACTCCTTTACTGGTGGTTCCTCGCCTTTCCCATTTAGTTTTGATCTCATTTTACATGTATTTCCTATGGGAATGTCTGTACCTACTTTGTTCTGGCAAAGAACAATACAGGAAGAGCAGGGTGTGATGTGAAGAGACATCTTACGCTCCCCACAGGTCAAGCTGCTCCAACTTGTCTGACTGCCTGTATCTATCCAGCATCCAAGCCTGGCTTTGTGTGATGAAATTGGAAGGTGATCGTTCCATCTTTGCTTGACCACATCTCTGTGTATGGAAAACTGGCTCTGCCTCCCCAGTGGAGCCCCCAAGGCAGCATTGCCAGAGAAGAATGAAGATATTGGCTGTTTGGTTGGAGGCACTAAGATTAAGATTAAGGAGACAAACGCTTGACTTTGGTAGGGTAAGCCTATCAGATGAGTATGTTTATAATCCGTGGTTAAAAAGCTGGCATTAGAAACTTACATTGTTAGATCTCAAGTTTAGCCCACAGGAATTTTGGTCCAGGCTGTCTGCAGACTCAGGAAACTGGCACTAAAACTTCAAAAATTTGAGAGCTTAAGCACATAAGCACCTATCTGAAGCAAAGTTTGGACCCTGCTGTGCTGAATCCCGAAAGGCAACTGAATGCACGCTTTACATTTCCTCCAAGGATCTTAAAGCGTCCTGCGGAGGAAGGTAGTGTTATTATCTTATTTTTACAGATAAGAATGCTGCGGCATAAAGGAGTCAAGTGCCTTGCCTAAGGTTATATAGCAAGGTAGTAGCAGTGTCACAAAGCAAATCAGGTTCCTTCACTCCGGTGCCATTAGTCACTGAACTTGACTGCCTAGTGCTCTGCCTCCTTCATCTCCTCCTTTTAATTATTCCATGAGAAAGGGAGATGAGGAAGCATGCATTAGTTTTAACAACTACAAGCGGTGATAAAACGAAAGTGCAAGCTCAGCAGACAATATATTCCGTATCTCTGTGAGGCAATAGGAGGCAGCGGCATTACAGCCTGCTTCAGATATCTCCTGCCCAGTGGAGGCAGATCTCATCCTTCAGCTGACTGTGCCTGCAGACCTGCAAGCCTCGACGGTGACGTGCAGAGAGGCTGTGTCAGTAAAACAGCAAATTGGAGGGCAGGACAGTTGCTCCTCTCTTCTCTGCCTTCCCCACAGAGCAGTGATATATGAGGTCTTCTATAATTTCTGAAACAAGCATATCGCACAATTTAAAGCTTAAAAGGTGATAAACGTGATCTTCTGTAATCCAGAGGCTGTTCCTATAGTGCTGTATTAATGCACAGCTGTCAGCAAGCTCGGCTTCTGAAGTGCAAACTTCCTTGACAGAATGCTGTCCAGAGCATCACTACATGGCATCTGTTTCTTTGATTTGTTTTATTAATCGCAAAAATTCAAAGTTGATGATACTCTTAACAGCCTCCTAACCTCTAAAAGGAGATTTATGAGCTTAACATTTTAGGCTGTATTGAAAAGTCCAAGTCCAGGTATAGACTAGCGTATTTTTATCCACTGCAGAAGAACTACAAGGTTGCGTGTTGGGAAATCAGCTGTATCCTGGCAGTTCACATAAAGTTCTTTCTCTTCCTTCCTTTTCGTTGAGGTATGCAAGTAAATTACCAAATCTTTTGTGATAAGAGCAGCGTTTCCCATTAGAAGGTTAGATAGTGAGGTGTCTGTTTCTTTCCTGTTTCTTTTTTTCTTTTTTTTTTTGACCTGAGCTACCAGAATGAAATTGCAGCCTTGATATTTTTAATAAATAAAATGATGCAAGACTTTATCTTGAATACTTTGAATCTAAACCAAATAAATGAAAATGGATTTCCTGCTTCCATAATTCAT
The DNA here is from genome assembly GCA_013398295.1 of Chionis minor. Lineage (NCBI taxonomy): Eukaryota > Metazoa > Chordata > Aves > Charadriiformes > Chionidae > Chionis > Chionis minor. The sequence goes on along the minus strand of VZSF01000964.1, from coordinate 601,529 downwards.
ATAGCAGGAAAGTGGAGGAAGTCTTAGAAAACTGTATTTGAGACACGAAATTAATTTCTGTCAAAAGCATTTAAATGGAAAAAGTGTAGGGATTCGGATTCAGGGTATTTTTCTTTTTTTCCACAGTGAAGTTGCTTTTACTTTTTAGATCGCTCTCAGGACAATTTACTTATTTTTCCTGAGGTTACAGTTCAAAAGAATACAGTTGAAGTGAGATGAGTAAAGGCAGGCTGCAACTGGTAATCTGTTGAGCCATCACTGTCTGGCGAAGTTATTCTTTGTTGTGATGTTGAACACCAGCGCTGCTTTCCCGGCTCCTTTCCCTATGTTCCTGTTGGTATTATTTTGTGAGGTTTAGCTGTTGGTGCCTTATGCTTGTTGCTTTCTAACATTTTGCCTCAACAAACATCAGTGAAGTCCTATGATGTCATTTGAGTATTGATATTACAGACTTCTGTAATGATTGTTTACCTGTACAGATATGTGAATAGTGGAAGGGGCTATTGACCTTACAGGTCACTCTCTCACAGATGCTTTTCTCTTTTGTAACTAGTTTTTCCTGAAAGTATAAAGCTGAATAACCAAATCACGTTGTGAATAACCAAATCATCCCTAGTTAGCAGGCATAGAATGAAACGATTGAAAAACTACCTATTAGCAGAAGTACTCAGACTTTAGTCAAAACAGTTTGTAGACTTAGACTTTCATTTGAAAGTTGCTCGGTTTGTATCTGAACAGCTTCGGACATGGGAGAAAGCTTTCTTGCTTTCAGGTTTTCTGTTGAAGCCACTGAAGGAACTGACATTTTTGATAAAGATCACTTGTAAGAAGCGTAATGAACTCTTGATCTGCTTCTGTAAGCTTAAAACTCTGTGAACTCTTGGTCCGCTTCCTTCCGTTTCTTGCATCTGATGTGTACTGTCTTGCTTCTGGATACCCCCTATGCAACCGGTGCAGCTGACACATGTGGTCTGGAACAATTCTTTGCTTCACATCGCTGGTGATACTAACCTGCTTGTGTGATCCATTTTGGGACAGCTGTGGTGTGGTCTGTTTGAATAATGGCGCCGATACTGGGTTATGCTGCTTTGACTGCTTTATCCAACTTCTTTTTTAATGTGCACACACCCAGACTACAAACGCGTATGTCAGGAGGAAACCGTCCTCCAGTGAAATCAGTGGGGGCTGCATGGGTAAATCCCTCTGCAATGCTTTGAAAATGCAGGTATGTCTATAGACTACCATTAAAGAAAATTATGATGACGTATATTTATATTACAGTACAGGCTGGAAGTCCTGATGTGCTAGATGTAATGTAAATGCATGGGAAGAGACTATCCCTGCCTTGAAGGCTTAACCAATGTCATTCAGCAGGTTAGGGGCACAGCAAAGATCAGCGCTAAGAATACCCATTTCCAACTTCTCCTTTTTGAACCGAGTTTTTAACAACTTGGTTTTGTATGTTTGTTATGTGCTTACAACTCTTAGCACGGAAAAGAGACCCTCTCCCTTTACACCTGACATTTCAGATTTTCTTTTCTGACTGAATGCTATTTAGCATGAATGAAGAAGAACAAAAATAACTGAACAGAGCAGAAAACAACTTTTTTCCTTATAATGTGCATAATAAATAAACAAAGCTTTGATTCTAAGTAAGTCAGTGGAGATGCACTAGTATGCTTTGGGGGAAAATATGAGAAAGGTCAGGCTCAAATGATGGCTATAACCGTCCTTCTCCAAAAACGATAAATGTATTTGAAAAGGGTTTAGTGCTACTCTAACAGCTTAGTCTTAGTTTGAATACTTCGTCTTCATTGATCAAAAAAGGAATCAAGAATTAGGTATAGTGACATTCCTTTCCTCAGCAGACATCCTCAGTGCAAATATGACAATTTTAATTATTTAGCACTTGTAGATTCTTTGCTTTTACATTAAACAGTTCTCTTATCCCTTGAGAAAATGCCTGAGGCTCTCACAGTGGTTGTTACTTCAGTTTTGACCATTAAGTTCAGACCAGATATGCTAGGTCATTCATTATCTTATTGAGATTTATCAGGAAGGCTTTAACTACCTTAGGACCATAATATTCTTGATGATTTTTTTTTTCCTATTAACTTGTGAATATCCATTATGATATATCTTCTCTTCTTTCTGAGTAAGTAGGCACTGTGGCCTCAGTAACACAGATAATCCAGTTTCCCATATAGGTGCTCAGATGACCTCTTTTGCAGGGCAGTTTTACGTGTATGGAAGGGGCCTGAGCTTTTCGGCCTTTATGCGGGTGAAGATTTCTGTAAAGTTCTCCTGTTGGGTTTTTTTTCTGTACAGGCCATGTAGAGGAGCTGCTCTCTCTCTGCTGGGATCAATGACAAAACTCTTGGCAGGTTTCACTGGGAGCTGGCCCTAGAGTGCCCATAGTTGGAAACGTTAGTTAGGCACGAAGCAAACATCTGTTTTCATGCTGGCAATGTGAGTAATATGGTTCCTCAACATAACTGCCATGAAGAAAGAGGCCCCAGATCAACCTTGGCATTGCATTTTGGCAAGCATGTCTGACTCACATGTGCTCACAGGTATGCTGTGTGCACTACGTTTCTGTAAGGCAATTCTTGCAGGTACAAAGAGACGGTTTGAATTTAATTATATATTATTTGAGCTGGAGAACAGTTAGTGACGTACATTCTTGTCTGTGACTATGAAGTGTGTATTCTCATTCTACCACCCTGCAAACGCATTTACTCAGAAATCTGTAAGAATCAAAAGTTTTGTGTGCAAACGTAGGCTTTGGCTACATATATATGGATCTCTTTTGTGTTTAGATTTAGTGACATCCTGTTGTCCAGTGAAATACATTGCAGGGAGCTTTCTAAAAGTGTCAGAAGCCACCCTGAAGCGAAAAGTGATAAAATCAGAATGTATTATTGCAGTAAGATATTTGGCCGATTAGAATGAGGACAAAGGAATTCTCAGTGCTGGAATGAAAAAAACTTTCAGTATTTTCACTATTACCATGACATTGTTTGGTTTTGAAGTCTGTCCAATAAATGTACTTAACAGGCAATCCATTTTCCTGTCTGTTTGTAGGATCAATAGCTGATTTCAGCTTTTGTAGCACAGACTTATATTCAGATAAGGGTTTAAATATGTCACTATGAATCCATATGTAAGAAGTGTAATTTGCCTTTCAAGTGTAATGAAATCCTTACGGGATTAAGACTGTGATTATTACATTCTCCAGCCTCGTTCTGTCCAGTTGCGATCTTCCTAGCTCTTTGCAGAAAACATTCCTAAAGCCTTGCTTCTGAACTTTTGTATTATTACTTCAAGACATTTGTATCTTTGACCCATTTCTAAACATTTTTATTTTGTATCCTTGGTAAATCATCATAATACTAGCCTAACTTGAACCAAGCCTTTGTGAGTAGTTCAAGGGAGTAAATAGAATTCATAGATGAATAAATAAGGATGCTTTACAAATTATTTCAACAAAAGGTAATGCAAAAGGACTTAAAGAGAATGTGAAGCTGGATATAGACTGTGTATATTTGTGTGGCCCCGGACCCCATTCTGACATTACCAGTGGCAGCTGGATTAGGTCTAGAGGCGAGAAGTCTCTTTAGAAAGATGATTTCAATGATGTTGTTCCTTCCCTTGAGCGGTTATGTCCTGGATGGGTTCCATCAACAGATAATAAAATGACATGCAACTTAAGCTGGTGGAAAAATTTGAGTGGTAATATGCAACATGAGAAAGGATCCTAGGTTAAAGCGATGTGGAAGAAGCCCTGGAGTTGCATGCATGCAGCAGGGACATAGAGTGTGTTATTCTTTGAAGCATGGCTTTCCTGGGAGTCCCAAGAAGATGGTGCCATTTAAGGAAATGCTCAGTTTATCTCAGGATGGCCCAGCACAGGCCTGAAAAGTAACATTGTAGGAGACACCTGAATTGTTTAGCACTTGTTACATTGCTATTTAAAAAAAAAAAAAATCTTTATAATTTTCCTCAGTTTAATAACATAGCATGATTCCTAGCTAAGCCGTAAGTATTAAATCGTAATGGAAGCAATGGAGAGATGACAGCAAACGCAGTGCAAGGAGAATAAGAAAAGAAAAATTCAGGGGATGTCGAGAAAATCAGTCAGATCTGGCAGTTTCTGGAGTTTTGTTTTAAAGGAAGTGACAGCAACATTGATAAAAACAAGAATTGACACAGCACTATAAAATATAGTGAATGATCCTGGCAGAAATGGGGACTGCATCTAGAGTCTGCATCCATGTAGTGGCAAACAAGTTTTTAGAAGGCCTAAATCCTCGCAAAACCATGCAAGTATTACATGCAACAAGTGAAAAGACTGGTTATTAATGTGTCTGCCCTTTGGTATAATGCTGTGCTTTTTGCACAAGAGATTTTTCAGGTTAGCTTACAAATTGACAACTGTATTAAAAGTGAGATTGTATCTGCCTCATTTACTTGTCACTCAGGAAAGACTGATACTCCATCCATCATCAGCTCCTTGTGCTGCAGTGGGCCGCTGCATTGTAATTCTCTTGTTATTGTAAAGAGCCTCCAGTCTTATCCTTTACTTTATAAACAATTCTCAGGGAGCCTCATGGGGTTTCTGAGGTGGGTGTAGATTCTGCTGGCAGCTGATTACTCTAGATGCCTTGCATGCATTTCCACTGAGTGCTTGTAAAGTCACTTGTCAAAAGCTGACTATTCAGTGGGAAAAATAACACCAGCAGGCCACATTTACAGTGTTTCCTGTTGACTGGCCATTAATGACTCAAGAGTCATAATTTTTTAATGATTTAATATTTACCAACTGAAAAGGCTGCTGTTGTAATGGAGCATATATATTTTACATGGAGTGAGGGCTTGAGACATGTATCGCTAATTAGTACATGTAAGAATAAATACAGTTAATTTGGGTGTTTTTTATATGCAGAAAACAAATGAGTCTGTTACTTCTACTAGGAATATTCATCATAAATCAGATTTTTAGTAGCTTAAAGTAAATTAACTTCTTAAAGCTATGATGACTTACATCAGCCTAAGATTTGGTCCAGACACCTTTTTGAAGCTGTATTACCTAGAGTTTCTTCTTGTTGTAATTCATGGCAGCCTTTGAATCCTGTGTACTTTGTTTTAGCAAGGAAACTTAATTTGATCTCATTTATCATGACAAAATGCACTTTTAACTCTAAAACTTTGTCAGCTACTTGTTTTTAAGTAGAAGGCACGGTATAAACTGATACTATTTGAACTGAAAAAAATCTTAACTACAGATTTTAAATCCCACATTGTTACGACAAATCCTCTATTCTCTTCAGTCTTTTATTCCTCCTCCTTCTATCCTGCTTGTACCAGCATCAGTCATTGGTTTTGGCAGAGTTTCTTAACACAGATACGAGGAAGGAAAGACAGCCTTTGAGCATGAGAAGTTAAGTGACTTTTCTCCATCTTAGAGTTTTAGCACTCTTGACAGCTAGAGCTTTGTTTTTCCTAAGGAACTTGTCAGTATTTAATGTACTACTTGTAGACACAGCCTCAGACTTGTCAAACTGCTTACTGCTGGCTATCCAGTCTCCTCACACCCTTCTTGACCACTGCTATGCATGATCTAGCTCCGCTGAACCATTCCTACTCTGGACTATGAAAAGTGCAAGACAATCAATTAAAAAAAAAGGAAAAATGAACTCATCACTGTGGATTTGTTGTGGGGTTTTTTTAAAGAAAAAAGGAGAAAAAGAGGACAGGAAGGGAAGCGTCACATATTTGGCAGAAACCCTAACATTAGTAGCGTAGAAGCAGTGTCAGGAGTGAAAAATAGACCTTCCCGAAAACCCCAGGAGAATTACCTTCTGAATGAGTGAAGGCTTGATCCAGAGAGATCTTGGGCTGCTGCCACAGGCTTCAAGGGAAGCTGGAGAAGCCCAGAGCTATATGGCACAATCCTCCAGTCTTCATAGCCTAGGAGAAGTTCAGGTCTCATCTTTCCCTTATTAGAATACATGCTTACTCATACTGCAGCCCAAGTTAGTGATATGAAGCCTTTTGGCTAAAAGTTGAAAGAAAGCTGAAATCCTACATCGGGGTGTTTGACAGCGAGGTTCTTAAAGTACAGCAGACTAAATCCTGAGAGGTGGAGCCTACCTGCAGCTCGGTGCCCTGGTACAACACAATGATCGGTGTGATAGAAATGTCGAGACATCCACAAAGTTCTCACCATCTTTAACGAGAGTGGATTTGTATGAAAAATGTTAATCCAAGAACTGAAATGAAACCTGAGTGCAGAATTTTTTTGAGTAATTTCCCCAAACTTCCTGTTATATATAGTTTTCTTTATTCGTAGGGCTAGTTGTGGTTTCCAAGTGGTGGGTTGGAGGCCTTCAGATAAGCAGAGCTCTAGAAAGGTCACAGCCAGAGTCCTGTCAGGCTGGTTGCTGTATAGGCCCATGGTTAGAGATGTATACCCTTTAGGAGTGGGACTAGCCAAAGGTGTGCTGGGGGAAGAGAACAGCTACACCTGTGTTTTACAGAGAGACAACGAGGATGCAGAAATAGACTAGGCAAGTTTGAAAATGTACTGGCTCTGGACTTCTAATGCTCACTTGTGCCTTTGAAAGCCAGCTTTTCAGTGGTGGGCTCCCCTGAGTTGAGGCGTGTTGATCTGGTGGCCCCAGTCCAGGGCACGGAGGATCAGCTTTGTGCCCTGAAGCCAGAGATGCTGTCACCTTCCCTACTTCTGGCCTCACTCCACCACTACCCGCTGTGACAAGCTGGTGTGGGCCAACTAATGATGAGGCAGTGACTCCCACAACTATTTCTTTGGGCATTATTGCCCATCAGTGGCTTATTTCTACAGCGCTGATGTGCTGCGGTTGTCCAGCCTGCAGCCAGGTGTTTGAAACCTGAGTTTGTTTGATGAGTGGAGGGTGGTGTGAGCAGGATGCAGGATGAATATGGACGTGTAATGGAATTGACTTGAATTCTCTCTCGCATTATTTGGCTCCTGCCTCTCTTTTCCTTTTCAATCAGTACAGTAGAAAATTCTTTTGAAGGGAGATAATTTTACAAACTGCTGAGTTCAGTGTTCCAGAGCCTCTGGCATTCAGCAGGAGACTTGCATGCTTTTAATCTATCTCCTGTGTTCTTATATTAAAGGAAATGTGTTCAAAGTGATTTGAGCAAGTTACTTGTGTGAAACCTGTTAACAAATAATAGGATATACGCGTGTAACTGTTATTTCACTTTCAAAGTTTGCCCTTAGGAGCAGAAAAGACTGCTCACTGCTAGAAATACTTTTTTCCTTAAAAAAAAAAAAAAGGGCTCTTGTATGTGATTTTTCGTTCCCATCTCTCTTCTGCAGGCTTTAATCACGCAAACCTCCCACCAAGGTCAAGGGGAGTTCTGGCTGATTTACAGACTACAGGAACTGGGAAGTTGATGTAGATTTAGTCACTGCCTCCATAGGACTGAGGGACACAAGAAGCAACTCTTAAACCCAGGAACCTCCTGAATCGTTTCCCCTTCACCAATGTTTCACTCCTTGAAAGAGTAGATTCCCGCTATTTGAAGGGAGAGTTCTTTAAGAGATCCTGCGCTCACGATTGCAGCATTTTCCTGTCAAAGAGCTGATCTTGTAACCGTGTGTTTGGGCTGGTGAATGCTCCCATTTCCCAGTGGATTGGAGAATGCTGAAGTGATTAAGTCCCACAGACAGTTTTGATCGGCTGTAGTCAAGGTGAAAAGTGTATCATAAGTATGCATGTATGGGATTGCTTCTAACAATTTCAGTTTTGCTAAGACATGGGATTTCTTCAACATTTTGCCTCTACTGAAAATAGACAAAATTGCAGCTCTGCGAAATTTTAAAACCAGTTGTGGAATGGTATCTATCCGTGTGGTGTGTCCTGGCAAACCCAAGGTTACACCTTTTTTACAGAAGGGTTGGCCACCTCTTATTACAGAGCAGCTGACATGCCCTGATTTGTTCCTACGTGAAGCAGCAGTTCACAGCTTCTACAGTCTGCGGTGTCCAGGACAACATTAGGACCTGCGTTTCCAGGTGGGAATGCAGAGCATGAGTGGGCCAGCGTATTTGGGGAAAGAGCAAAACGGGCTAGGAATAATCTGGGCAGTATGAATTTTTGGGGGAAAGGATTCCTGACTTGGAATATTAGGTGAAATGAGAGGCATGAAGATCTTGCTACGTAGCATGAAGTAAAAAGTAAGAAAAAGGAGTGCGAAAGGGGTGGCAGTCTTCAGTGATGGGGACTAGAGTCTATGTGATGGGACAGTCATGGAGCAGCAGCCTTATTTGTGTCATAAAAAGTATGGGCCACTAGCAGATAACTGGAATAAAAAGTGTCACTATTTGTTTTCATTGTTACTTCCCATCAGGAGTAACTGAGCAAAATACCTTTCTTTGTGGTGACTCTACTGCTCAGCTCTGCAAAGTCTCAAGAGTCGGTGTCTGTTGAGCTGACATCTGTTGCAGACAGAATAACTCCAGCCTGGTGCTTGAAACCCTGGTTTTCTGTGCCCATTTAGTGCATTTTTGGGGATCGACTGCCTGAGAACTACCTAAGACTTTACTGATACTCAGTACTAGGCAGAACCTCATTTGTTCTGTATAGTATAAGTCTGCAGGACTATGGCTAATTTTAAAGCGCTATGAAGTTTTTGTCCTCTTTAGAATCACAGAATCATTTAGGTTGGAAAAGACCGTTATGATCATCAAGTCCAACCGTAAAGCATGGTTTCCTTATGCTGGTGGAAACCTCTCTAGAGATACAGGAGCAGGGAGCAACAGTGATCAAGTGGGGCAGAGCGTGTGTGCTATTCTGCCTTATTCTTCTCTTCTGGGAAGCTCCCTCTGCTTCCCATACTTGTCTGTGCTTAGCAGCGGACTCCACTCTGGGCTCGTCTCATGATGTAGCAGGGGGGGCTGAGGTCAGAGATTTGGCCGTATCATGAGCAACGGGACAGAGTTGTGTGTGAAAGAGATGGCCGTTCAGGGAACGAATGGTTTGCTGTCTGCTCAGCACAATGTGACACTGTTTCTGTGACTGTGGTATAATCATAAGACAAAAGTGCAGGGTCCGCAAAGAAAAAGACAGAAGAAAACTGGGAGAGACAGGGATATTGCTAATAAGATTCCTCCTTGGGAATTCAGACTATGATCTTTTGCTGAGTGGGGTGTATGCACTGTTGTTTAACTACTTTTGCATAACTTATTTGACATTTCCAGTTGGATTTGCCCAAACATACCTCTAGTGGTAAAATGTGGCAATGTAACTTACCAGTCCGCCCTCCCAGAAAGAAAAGGCCACTGATGATTTTATTTGACATTCCATCAGTTCCTTTGCTACTGCCATATTTTCTGTAAAAGTAATTTTTGTGCGAGTCTTTTTCATCATTAGAGCTCCTTCTGATCAGAACAGCTGCTCACACTGGTTGGGCTAAGATTTAGGCGCACAGTGAAGTCATAGGATCTCATTCCTATAAAAGGCTACTGGGGGGAAGGATTTCCCCCTTTCTTCCTTCCATGCTGTTTGACCTGGCACCTATGTCCCACCTTGCTCTGCATTGTTCAGCTCCTTCTGCAATCTACTGATGCACCTGCTGTTGTTTTATTGATTTTTTTTTTCTCATTGGCTTACCATGGGTTAAAATAGTGATCTGTTGCATTTTAAGAGTCAAAATGAGCTCACACGGTGTCAGAGAGAACAATGTCACTCTATGACTTCTAGATGGTATCGACCTCTTGCCGAGCCTGCTCCAAAGCCCAGTGCAGTCACTGGGAGCATGGTGGTGGCTTGGTCTGGTCCACTTGGAATTAACACATCAATTCTTAGGTCTGTGCTTTGGAGTATGTTAAATATTTTGAATTGTATATCACACACTATACTGGAATGGCTCCAAACGTGCCTTACTCCCAGTAATTTTCTAGTTGTCTCCCAGCTGGGCCTCAGGCAAGCTCCTGGCACCGCAGCAGTGCAGGTGGCATCAGCGTGTCTCCTCCTTGTGGCAGCAGGCACCGGCTCCAGTTGCTGCTGTTCTCCACCCCTTCCAACACCGCCAACCACCAGCGACCTCCTGTCTTTCTGCTCAGAGGGAATTCCACTAACTTGGCGAAATACCTTCCTTGAAGAGATGTTTGGGAACTGCCTTCCCAGGAGATGTGGTACGCGGTGCCCCACAAAACCTTAACTCAGCCGCTGTCCATGCGATACTGTGGATTCCACAGACAGCACGCTGGGTGGACACTACGCGTCCCTAATTCTGGATTCCTGACAGCGTTTTATGTCCCCAGTGTCCGCAGGGTCACTGCCCGGTGCTGTCTGCCCCGGCGGCGGCCAGCAGAGGCCGGAAGCTGCGATGCCCCGGCTGAGGCTGCGGGAGTCACCCCCGCCGCGCCGCGCTCCCCGTCCGTCCGTACCTCTCCCGCCGCCGGGAACGTCCACCGTGACAGGCGCCTGTCACCAACCCGCCACTTCGCTCCCCGCCCGCGTCCCGAGCGGCTTGACCGGCGCTTGCCTGGGCACCGGCGGGGACGGCTCCCGCGGGCACACCCTGCAGCACCCGCCCAGGGCTACCGGGCCCCGCGCCGAGCCGCGGCCACCGCCCGCCCGCCCGCCC
>VZSF01000964.1:486807-590831 GCA_013398295.1 Chionis minor | reverse complement strand
CCGTTGGGCGGTGAGGCGGCGCGTGGCGGGCGGGCAGGCGGTGCCCCCCGGCCCTGCCCCGGGCCGGCCGGGAGTCCAGCGGCGCTGCTGGGGAGTAACGGCTTCACTGGTGATCTGCGCATCGAGCGCACCCTCAGTAAGTCCGCAGGAGACGCCGAATGAGGCGGAGTGTTGATCTGCTTGAGGGGAGGAAGGATCTACAGAGAGATCTGGACAGGTTGGATCGATGGGCCGAGGCCAATGGTGTGAGGTTCAACACGGCCAAGTGCCGGGTCATGCGCTTGGGTCACAACAACCCCAGGCAGCGCTGCAGGCTTGGGGAGGAGTGGCTGGAAAGCTGCCTGGTGGAAAAGGATCTGGGGGTGCTGGTGGACAGTCAGCTGAACGTGAGCCAGCAGTGTGCCCAGGTGGCCAAGAAACCAACGGCATCTTGACCTGTGTCAGGAATAGTGTGTCCAGCAGGAGCAGGGAAGTGATTGCCCCCCTGTACTCAGCACTGGTGAGGCCACAGCTCGAGTACTGTGTTCAGTTTTGGGCACCACAGTACAGGAGGGACATTGAGGTGCTGGAGCGTGTCCAGAGAAGGGCAACGAAGCTGGTGAGGGGTCTGGAGAACAAGTCTTATGAGGAGCAGCTGAGGGAATTAGGATTGTGTAGTCTGGAGAAGAGAAAGTTGAGGGGAGACCTTATCACTCTCTACAGCTACCTGAAAGGAGGTTATAGCGAGGTGGGGATCAGTCTCCTCTCTCAAGCAACAAGCAATAGGACAAGAGGAAACGGCCTCAAGTTACACCAGGTGAGGTTTAGATTGGATATTAGGAAAAAATTCTTCACCGAAAGGGTTGTCAAGCATTGGAACAGACTGCCCAGGGCAGTGGTAGAATAGCCATCCCTGGAGGTATTTAAAAGACGAGCAGGCGTGGTGCCGAGGGACATGGTTTAGTGGTTTGGCAGTGTTAGGTTGTGTTAGGTGTTGGGTTGTGTTTGGCAGTGTTAGGTTGATGGTTGGACTCAATAATCTTAAAGGTCTCTTCCAACCGAGGTGATTCTGTGATTCCTGAAGGCAATGTGGTGCTGCTGAAGCAGCCAGCAAGAGGGGGTTTGCGTTGGTTGGGATTTGGGCTCCAGCCAGCCCAAGTGTGAAGGAGGTTTGGTCTTCAGCAGTGCTTCTGCATGGCTCTTGCTTTCACTCAGATAAAAAGCAGTCTGTCTTTTCTTCTCCTTAAAATCAGGGAGCTCCATGTCAGCCTGTCCAGCAGGAAAACCTCCTGCATATCTAAAACCTTGCCCGTGGCACTACAGTTTGCCTTAGTGTGCATTTTGGCTACTTGTGTCGTGACCAGAGCGCATCTTTGCGTTCAGCTGAGCCTGTGTAAATCTGAATCTTTACAACAATTAGAGGTTGTTCAAAAACAACAGGAAAAATAGCTTTTGGATGTGACATTTTCTACCCAGAATACTTTTTTCTAACAGATTCCCCAAATCTTCTCAGGACAACAGGTCCTTGGTTTCATTTTCAGAGGCTGAGAAAGGCAGAGAATCAGCTGATAGGTAGGGAAAGAGAAGACTTGACAAGAACAGCTCCTGCTTGTGCTGTGAGGTCACAGAAGAGTTCCAGAATCAGTCGCTCATTGCAGGACCCCAAAAGAGATCATGCTGGCTTGGAAGGCTCTTTGTTGGGGCAGAGTTTTCCTCTGTAACTGAGCCTGGAGAAAGCTATGGTAGTTAAAAGCTATGTTTTGTCTTCAGAGTATCTTCACGTTACTGAAAAGAAACCTCTAGCACAAACCATATCATCTTCTGGCATCAGATAATAGTTTGGTACGTTAGCACAAGAGTTAACTAAAAGAGCATAGCCTGCACATTTTGATGTGAACTCTTACCTCTTTACCAAATAAATATATTTTGAGACCTTATAAAGATGGGGCACTGGCTACAGGGCTGTGGATAATAAGGAGAGGTCAAGACAGTCATTACAGTACTGGAGCCCAGCTCTGCCAGCTCTCGGCACCAGGGTCCACCCACACGCAGCAAATCAGCAGCAGGTTCCCACTGCTCCATGATACACATATCACACACTGACAGTAGATTGATTTGCATAAATTTTACTGGTAATAAAATGAAATTAAATGGAATGTAGGAAGAGGAAAACTAATTAAGTGTAAATATGATTGCAAGAGAGAATTCATTCATGAAAGTACCAAGGCAAATTCATTTCTCGTTTACAGTATTTTATTTTGTGTTTTGCTATGAGGATGGTAAGTTGAGTTTCAGGCTGCTTTGACGGTAAGCTGATTTGTATTTAGCAAGGTGTCCCCTTTAAATCAAAGTAGGCCCTTGAAATTAGTGAATTACATGTTTAGAATTAAGAATGTGATCAACTATTTTGACAGAAAGCCAATTTTTCTGGTTTTCTGTTCAGCATCAGTGGGCATTTTCTGTGTGTTGAAACTGAACTCTGTGCTTCTTATTGCTCATGATAGTTAAAGGAGGTGATTTTACTCTGCTAATCGAATCTCTTACTTCTGAAGGTAGTGTGATAATTTCCCTGTATTAGCCATCAAAACTGTTTGTGCCAGGAGCTGGATGACAAGATCCATCTTGCAGTCAACACCTCGTGTTTTGGAAAGGAGGGGTGCTTAAAGAGGTGTTCATATGGGATGGGCAAAGGGTCCAAGAAAGTGTCTTTCACATTAAAATTTGGACTTAGTGGTTTTTGCACAAGCATCCTCCATCAGTTTGGTTTACTCCTCTCCATCTGTAACTGGAAATACTGACCATAGTAGCTTATTAAGGCCAGAGATGGATTCTAACTGTGGTGTTAATCAACAGCTCTGACATCAGAATGTCAAGGAATATTCAATAGCCACTTTGACATCTAGCATAAGGGCAATCATTTTTATATACCTCCAAGTTCAGTGTCCCTAGGGAGTCCTATGTAAAAGGATTCAAAAGAAGTTTTAAGATTTCTCCCTCATACAGCGTATCTGTGTTAAACCCAGGTACAGCAAAGTGTTGTTAGGATGCTTCTTAGAAGTATTTAATGGAGAAGCACTAGAAAAATCTTCCATGACAGAGCGCGTAAGGCTTTCCACCATTCCTTACCCCTTCTTCAAATCAAATACAACTTTCTAAATGGCCGTGTTTAGAGTCTTAACTCAGAAAATGAAATGTATTGAGACCTGCAAAAAGATATCAACTAACTTACTGTCTAAAATCAAAGACTTATACTCCAGTACTCCTCCCAAATACTCCCAAATACTTCAGTTTTTCTCTCACATTCATTATCGATAGTGTAGATTATTTCCTTTGGGCACATAGACTTTCATCTATCTCCAAATCCATCTTATTTTGTGGCAGTACATAACACTTTCCATTGGACTTACTGTCAAATAAAATTTCCTTCGCATAGTTCATATGTTGTTGTGGAGAAACGCAGAACTCAGCAAATGTTGTGGTAGCTATTTAGGTGTAGTACTCCACATGGCCATGGAGTGCCCCTTCCTTTAACTGGCCCTTTTACTGCTTTGTACTTAATTTTATTTAGTTTTTCTAAATGAGACAGGAGCTAGCAGTCCCTGCAGTGCTCTATTAGACTCCCTCACCTCTTCTAAGACTTTGCTGCTGATCATTTTCCTTTGTTTATAGAACTTCTGCCAATTTTCCATCCTTTGACTGCTTATGTCTGAGGCGGTTTGAACTGAGTACAACAGGGAGCTGCTGTAGCAAATGCTGTAATAAACCCCCCAAAGCAAAAGCCTGTTGTACTCTTCGCATCCACTAATTTTGCAATCCAGTACAAGTGAAGTATGTGCAACAAGACTTCTTTGCAAGTGTGCATTGTGTATTGCTCAGAGCTACAGTTTTTGCTAGATAATTTGTAAATTTTGGCCCTAGGTATTGTAGATATTTTACAGGTGTCTGAAGTAATTGCAAGGCCTACTGGTGCTGTACTTGCTTTATTCCTCTGTGGCACATACTGCAGTGCTGGTAATTTCTTTAGTGAATGTTCCAATAATATTCACAGTGATGTACTTCGAGGCTGGTGTCCTTTTTAGGAACTGACATTAATGTGAGGTCAGAATTTCATCCCCTGGTGCATGAGTGTTTATTTCCTGTGTATTTTAAAGTATATTTGACCTGAGTGAGCTTTGTATTTGAGGCAGAACTCCCACACTGTTGTGCCTACAGTCTTATTGGCATTTCTGATTCACTGGTTTTGTTGGTTAGTCTATTGAGTGTTTTTTTTCATGACTGTTTCACAAATGGTCAGATATAAGTAAAACAAGCTTAATAGTCAGACACACAGACAACAAAAATCCCTGCTGTTATTCCATGACCCCCTCACTCGGAGAGCTTCAATTATTTAATAGTATTTAGGCTCATGTATTGCTTTTCATATCAAAGCACTTTATAAACATTAATTAATTAATTCTTGTTACTGTAAGCAATCTATTTTTTTCCCCTACTCCCAACCCCTTCTTCTCTTCACCCACCAAGACCCACAGATCAATCTCTAGACCCTTCACTAGAACTGGAGCCAGAGTGACTAAGCAGTCCAAATATTTGCATCACAGATTTACCAAGCTGCTCTGCCAAAAAAGCCATCCACCCTTTTCTTGGTATTCAAGGCACAAAGGTTACAGGACTGAGTGTAGGTTACATAGGCTCAGTGTCACTAGAGAAAAGACTGATAAGCACAGCCCTTGAGGGCTGGTTCTTTCATCATAAAGAAGTAAGAGATTTCAGCATGAGTTTTGGAAGTTACAGCTGCCGTTAAGAATGTGCATATTTTAAAATATTGAAAAATATATCAGTCAAGAATGTACATGGAGGCATCTTGTAAAAGACTGGTCATCTTCTGTTAGATTGATTCATTTGGGTGACTAGGGTGTTTGTTTTGGGAAGACTTTGATACTTTGAATGTATTCTATCCCCGTAATGAAATACACACATGCACCATCTCTTCGGTTTCCTGCATTAGGTAGTACAAAGGCAGAGCTTCCCCTTTCAAAGCGGTCACATCTTTGGTTTCAATTTGGGTAATAGCAACTGGCGTTATGACCAGCAGGAGGAGGAGAACTGGCTGAGGGGGCGGCCTCCCGGTACCAGCTGTGCATCTTTGGTCTCAGTGTAGTGCTTGTTCATGGGTTCCCATTAAACACAGGCATCACAGTAGGTAAGAATACCAGCATACAGAACATAGCAGGATACTAAGAACTGAACACTGATACTCAGTGTGTGTGTGTGTATTTTCATTGTGCAACATGTACCTTTCATCACATCAAGTAAATTATGCTATAGAAAGTACAATTAGATTAAGCTTTATTTTATGTAAAAAATCTTAATGCAGTGAAGTGTTGAGAACCCAATTCTGCCTTCATGCAGGCAATCATAATTCCATCCAAGTGAATGGTTCAGGTTGTGTCTTAAGGCAGATGCAGTTTTATCATGGCTGAATTGATACTGCTGCACATCAACATAGAATTCCCTTTTCTGTTTTTTGGTTTTTTGGTTTGGGGTTTTGGTTTTTTAAGTAGAAGTTCTGCATTGCCAAATTAAACTGCATAACAAAAACTTCTCCTTCCTTCAAAACAAATACGTCAGTTTTGTCATAAAAGAGCTAACTATCTATCTAACTATAGCTAACTATATAAAGAGCTGGAGTTGGGGGTGCCCGTTTCCTGCTCTCTCTGCTCTCTGTAAGACAACATCAATAGCAGTATGTCACAGCTAGGGATGTCACAGCCTGTGATGCGACTGCTTCTGTGCACCAAGAGGAGTCACCTGGATGGCGCAGGTTAGGGAACAGAGTGGGAGGACCATTGCTATGAGATGCAATGGAAATGTTTCCTAACTGGAATATTTCCAAATTCTCCTGTTTTTCAGGGTCAAACAAGCTAACTTTTTCACAGTGCCAACATTTGCCTTAAAATAAAACATTCTTAATGATGTCTGTCTAAAAACCCTTTCAAAATCCCAATTTCAAGCCCAGTAATGCAGTCATATTTTTGCATGACGCTTCCTGTATGTGAGGAAGCATTTAGGTGTCTAAACTGTCAGCAACCGGCTGCTGTATTATGGTTATCACCTGTACCATGCAAGGCTAGAGGTAACTCAGTGTTAATACTGAAATAAATAGGACGGCCTCCCCCCTGACCTGCCATGCAGTGCCAATATGTTAAGTAAATGTTTGACAGCAGGGTGATTTTATGTCATTTAACCTTCAGGACAGCAGTGAGCACTGTTTAACTGGTCCTCACGTAAATCTTATTACAAAACCCAGCAGTGGCTGGAGTGTGGCTTTTCCCACTAGAAAGGAGTCAAAACACAGCAGTGGCAGTTGCGCTCTAGCCGTGCCCTCCTGTGGGGCAGCGCTCAGCATCTGCCTAACATCCAGAGCAGGGCTAAGGCTGCAAGCCTGCTGAAAGGGAAGGAGGAATTTCAGTTGTTCTTTCAGCAGTTTCCCATATATAGGTGTGAAAAGCCATGAGGGTTGTGATCCTTTTATCCCTTCATTTAAAACTAAGAAAATAAAAGATGTTGAAGAGACTGTACAGATTTCAGCATCATCTGGACCTTTCAGAAGTGACTTAGGTTGCAAGAGTAGCCGATGCAGGCAGTTACTAAACCTGCTCTGGAGTTTGGAGCTCTGCCTTCAGGGTATGAGTGGGGGCCCCCAGAGTGAGGAGGCATCTTTGCCCTCTGGACGAGCAGCCTCTGCTCCTCTCTCCCACCGGCTGCCTCACAACCATTCAGCTTCTTACCACATCTCTCTCTTTCCTGCCAGCATTTGCTGCTTAGCTGATAGGATATTCTAGTTTACCCAGGCAAGTCACCTCTTTCCCCCTTTTCTTGAGGTACAGACAACCTGACAGAGACCTCATCTCCTTGTCTTCTGTCCTGTTGCAGTCCAAGTGAGAAATCGAACCAGTGGGATTGATCCAGTTGAGCAGTCCTAAGTAAATTAGGGAAGAGATTAGCTAGCTGAATTATTGAGTAAGGCTGGTGGGGGGGATTGAAGGATACCCTCTCCAGAACTGAGTACTGTTAACTTTTTTGTCAGAGATACCTCTAGCAATCTCTGAAATGTAATTTTCTTCCTTAGGGGATGAATATTGGCAGAAATTAATTGTTAGTGGGTTTTTGGTTTTCTGTAGGTTCGGGTTTGTTTTTTTTTTTGGGGGGGGGGATGTTGTTAATCAAAATCTCAATGGTTTCAGTTGCAAATTTGGAGAGTCACCTTGTTTGCATCTGAAAAACATAGCAGAATTAGGAATGCAGAGTTCAAAACCAACCCAAATTATGAAAAAGGCTGTGTGCATGGATCAGACCCGAGGACACAATTTTAACTATAGATTTCAGCTTCCCATTTAATCAGATTATAATTTATTTGAACTAGAGCATCTCTATTAGAATATGCAACCAATTTTGAATTTAGAATTTGTAATAAGGTAAAATCCATCATAAATCTTGGTATGCTTTTCGAATGTTTATACTTAGTTTGGAAAAATATAACATTTCTAGTGTGAATATTGTAGGGTTTTGGTTATCATCATTGGATCTCTTTGTATTTCTTGTTATCTTCATATGAGAAACCAAAGCATTTCTTCTCAGCCCTTTTAATCATTCTTAGAGCTCACCACTGTCATTTCTTCAGTATATCAGCTGATCTTTCTTTAGCACTGGAACTACATACCATATAGTTGGTATAGTTATACCAAATGTAGTAGTAATGTACTTCTCGACAAGATTCCTCCATTTCAACACCCAGACATTGCATTCACTCTTTTGCCCAACTGTGGCAGCTTGTATTTAACTAATTGCCCATCACAGTCCAAGTAATTTTCAATTTCACTGCTTCTTAGAATGAAATCTTCTGTCTATAACACTTGGACTCAACCAGTAAAAGTCTTGGGTGGTACAACCATCTTCCAACACCTAATACCAAGTTAGATTTAACCCTGAGACAAATTTTTCTCTGTAATACCTCAGGCATGCTGACTAAAATTTTTGGAGGCTCTGGGTGCAGTGCCTCTACAGTCCCAGGTAGGCAAATCACTCATGAAGGGGTCACCTGTGCAGAGCTATTCAAATGAGCCCAAAAGCCCGAGACAGACATCATCTGAGGATTAGACATCATCCGCCTCTGCACTTTATCCCTGCTTATGTGTGTTTGCAATGGCCGCTTTGCCAGGTGCCTGGCAAGCCAGGAATCTGAGTATCCAGAAAAGCAGATGGTAGCTATGAAAACAAAAGAAGAATGTGTCTTGTTTGACATTTCAGGTCAGATTTAGGATTTCACATTAGAGTAAGGAAATGCAATACCATCTGAGATGTCCGGCAACCCATGCAGTGGACCATACAGTCATTTTAAAATGAGGGTCCAGCACATAGGAATATGCATGTTGTGCTCACTGCTTTGTGCCATTGATTCTCATCATCACTACCTCAGAAAAAAATAGCTCTGCATCACAGTCATTAAGCAAGAACTCCTTCTGACGTGCTTTTTACTATTAATTCCAGGAACAAAGGAATGACTAGCTAATACATTCTTTCAACGCCCCCACTTGACAATCAGGAATCATTTCCATTTTCGAAACAAAGACACTGAGGTAGATAGGCAGGCTGCAGCACGTCAAAGGATGTCACCCACTTAAAACCTGTAGCATCTCAGGTTTAGAAGCCAGGAATGTCCTTTTAACCCTTCTCTTTATGTGCACCCCCAGACAATTTGTGGAGGGGACGGGATATTTCACTATCAGGCCCAAATCTGAGGACTTAACTGCATGTAAACAGACATATGAAATGAATGGGCTTAAGTGTGTTGCTGGAGACGTCTGAGTGGGCAGCAGCAGGAGCAGCCGCAGGGTCACATGGGACTGAACACAGTGTTGCACAGACCTTTGATGGTATTTTGGTAGACTTTCTGTTCCCAACTTGATTTCTGTGCGCGTAAATTGTGGGAGGACAGACAGACCTCAGGCATTTGGATAGTTTAGTAAAATAAATTATTAACTTTGTTTTGAACACTAGGCGTATCTGTATGTGGGTGTTGGGAGCTTTTCATTACTTCTTAAATCTTCTGAAGTTTTATGTCGGTACATTTTGGTCAGCTCAGAGAACGACCCAACTTTCAGCACAGAGAAAAAGGTGGAAAACTTTTCTCTGAAAAAACATTAAAACATCATCTTGGGACAGTGCCTTCATCAAGTCTTGAAGTAACCAAGGGGCTCAGTTGAGTTCCCCTCACTGTTCTCCCCTGTATGGTTCAAGGCTTTTCACAGACTCTACTGTATCAGAAATGTTGCTGGAGGTGGGAGGGGAGAACTCTCAGTTCCAGCACTTTGACTGAAGAGCCTCCAAAGAGTTTTCAGAGGATGACAGCTAATAAGCCAAACTTTGAATCTAAATGCAGAACGTTTACCACACGGCTCCTGCTGAGTACAGACTCTGGAATTTGGCCTTGCTGCCTTGGGCTCTCCAGGATTTCAACAGATGTAGTGCATTGATTTAATGTTTAAAAGGGAACCCTGCTGTGACTTCCACAGCTTGTTTCATCGCTTTGGAAATCAAGCAGTAACATACAAACAATACAAGCAATTTTGTGTTATAAACAACATCCAATGTTTAGGGAATTGGGATTAAAATAAAACGTCTTCAAGATTTTTGGCATTCCCCTGTCCTCCATCTGGAGATCATTGTCTTTTTCCAGACTCTTCCCATTTTTGTCTATTTCTGAATTTTTAGTATTTTCCTTGTAACTTGGAAATATCTTCCTTTGATTTGCACTTTTCTTTTAACCACACACTTACCTTGAGAGGGCTTCTTGCTTGCCCCAGATAATTCAGAGCTAATAAAAAGGCTAACTTCATACAGAGGACACAATAGTGTTTGTTCAATGAACACTCCACAGCACTCGCTGTATTGTACAGTACTCACATGCAATAAGACACAGAGCCCGCAGTAAGACACAGAGCCCACAATAAGATCATTTCTATGTTAAGATCCATGCTTTTGTTTATACATTCTTGGGACCTGGTGCTTATACTAGGCTCTCTCAGTTTGTATGTGCTATGGGGAGGAGGTCATCATGCTTCTGAAAACACTTCTAGAAACATAAAAGCGCAGAGATTTGCTAAATCTTTTACAATTTCCTTTCAAGGAGTTGCTTTCAGAAGCATTCAAAGGAATTTTGAGAAATAAATCCAGGTTCCTTTACCTCTGCCACTGTGTCATTGACACGATTACACCTCCAAAGTAAAATAGTAGAGCTAGAAGAGAGAAAGAGGAAAGGCACATGGGGTAGTAAAAGATATGGACAACCTTCTGTGTCGAGCATGAGATTTCATTCATTGGGCATTACATGAGGTTTTTAGTTTAGAAAAAGACAACTGAGTCGGGATGAGATAGAAAAGTATAAAAATCATGCATGGAGTAGAGAATGTGACAAGGAATGCATCATTTACCTTTTCTCATAGTTCAAGAAATAGGTGGCAAATCTGAAAGCAATGAAGAGAGAATTCTTCAAACAGAATGTAGGTGCACTGTGAGCCTTACTACCAGAGGGTGTTGTCGATGCCAGAAGTTTACCTGGATTCAGACTGGACCCATTCACATAAGTAAACTCCACTAAAAGCTATGAAACACAAATGTTACCATCTCTGGTTCTGGAAGTTATTACCCTGTGTATCTCTGAAAGAGTTTGTCAGGGAAAAAGCACTATACGCTTCTTCCATTCTCTTACTCTTCCATCTGCCATTCAGCACTATGGAGAAGGGCTGCTGGGCTGTATCCTGCTGTGAAGTCTAGCAATTCTTATGTTTCTAGTCTAAAACGTCATTTCTTTCAACTTGGATTCTTTTTTCTTTGTTTCCTGCAGTTTCTATCACTCTTCAGTTTTTCGGTCTATCAAGCTGTGTTTTTTGCCTTCTTTACTACCTCTGCTATTTTCTACTTTCTTTAGGTCGTCTTCAGAACTCACTTGTTTGACATCCAGCAGATCTTTCACCTTGAGACCTAGAAATGACCTAGAAAAGAGTTTAGCAGTTTAACATCCATCTACATTTTCTAGTTACCAGAAATGTGGGTGTCTAAGAATGAAGTACTTCAAAAAACAGTTGGAGTATTCACTACCTAAAAAAGTAGGTTTGTTTGAGTCTCTATCCAATTACCAAAGAACTGTAATATGCAAGAATTGGGTTGTCACTACTATTTTACCCGTTCAAGTCCTTGTTAAATTTTTATGCCTTTAGCTGAGGGGTGATTTTTAAAAAGCGAGGTGTTGTGACTGCAATATTGGGCACAGTGGGGATCATGAAAAATGCCAGATGGAACAAAATTATTCTGATTTTTGATCCACAAAGAGCCTAACTCAGTCATGCTGAGCATCCAGCAGCTTCCATTGAAATCAGTGGCCCCAGGCCAATCCTGCTAGAACTGCTTAGTTTAGTTCACTGGATTGACATTACTGCTGAACACGCCTCGAACCACAGCTGAGCTTGAAGAATACAGAAAGAGATGATAGTGTCAATAAAATAAGGAGATGCAAAGAAGCCCTGGGAAAAGGCAAGAGATTGATGCCCTACTGTTTCTTCCTTTTTCTTTTGAAGCTCTTTTGCATTTTTCATTCAAGTGCTGAGTGTCTTTTCTGTTTACCACTGTTCTATTCTGTCAGCTCTGTTTTGACTTGGTAGAACCTGGCAGGAAACATAACTGATTTGGAAATAGAAATACGCATCTCGGGTAGTAGACTGAAGTCATATTTGCTGAATCCTTTGCCTGTTTTATAGCACTTTCTTATGTCAGATTATGGGGGAAACAATCCTTGTGATCATACTTGGTTGTAGTACACTGGAAAGCGTGGCTGCAAACAGTGTAACAGTTCCTAAAAATACCCTTAGGATTCACTCATGAAGTTTATTCAGGGGATTGTTTAGTCTTCTGGTTTGTTTTAGAGTGTTTTTCAGCTGGCAGTTCAGTTTTATTCTGAAGCACGTCAAAGCTCCAAATAAAAACACACCTGAAAATGAAATAGCAAACTTCAGACCCAAATGTAAGATTATTTGGATGTTTGTATCCAAGTCTGGATTTATCCCACTCTTGAGAACAGTGGATCTGTGATGCAGATTCAAAGTTCAAACCTAATGATTTTATTTGAATCTGTCTCTGTATTAAAATAGCAACTTAATTACTGATATGCTTAGAAGAATAAGCATACATAAGCTCTTGAGGGTGGTCTGTTGCTTTGTCTGCATGAAGATAAACAGAAAGATCCCTTCAAAAGGCTTACAAGTGATAGAGGACACATAAACTTCAACGACAAGAAGAAGGAAACAAGGAAAATAACAAGGGACCTTAAAACCTTGTCACTGCAACTTCTGGATATATACTTCTGTTTTTATTTCATAGATGCACACCGGAGAGTATGAACAGTTTCAGATCCCTGTTAACAGAAATGTAATCATATGCTCACCTGTGCATAGGGAGGGACTTAAGTCTGCAATTCACTTGAAGCACAACATGAACAGAATGCTTTCTTTGAAAACCAATCTTTTAGCATAAGCTGGTTTGAAATCCACCATCTACATGGTAAAACCCTTACCTGAGATGATACCATAATCCCATGGAAATCTCGCAAAAGCATTAAAGTGGTGGATTACTTTTTCATAATGTTAGATCATGCCTTTCCATATTTAACTTGCTTACAAGTATGTTGTTTAAGCTTCTAGCAACATCTTTCAGTCTGGACCACAATGCACTTAGGTTTGTGATATATTAGTCTCCTAATCTGTGTTGCGTAGCTGGGAGAGAAGAAAAATGGTAGCAGAAGTAGGAATGGGAAGCTGGAAGTGAGTGCCAGGAGCATTGCAGGTGTTTTCCCAGGTGGAGTTTATCAGTCTGCAGGGGAGGCCAAGGCTGTTAATAATGGCTGTGGGTAGTTATTATTGTCAAAGATATGCAATTAAGCTGCTTGGACTGCCCAGCATCTTGGTCCCCTGTATACACAGTATTTGGAGGTCCAAGAATTTTAATTGCTGCTTCACACCATATCCACAAATGTCAGTTACATGCCTTGTGCCGTATGGCAGAGCTGCATGGTGGCACCCTGTCTGAAGATTCACAAATGCAGTGCCAGCCCAGGTGCGTGTTTTTTGTGTGCTAGAGATGAGGCAGTTGTGGCAGGAGAAGACTGGCCACCAAAGCCAGCAGATGGGCTTGTCCTTGGAGCAAATCAAGCAATAAAGCCAGGTGGCTGAGTATCCCCAGCTGGCCACCTGTAGCTAGGGATGGGCTGCCTGGAGGAGCCAAACTTGAAGCTTTATCGCTAAGTTTTTGGAGGCTCATATGCACCTCCATGGGAGACAAATGGGAAAACAAATGGGAATTAGCATGATAGCAGGCTAATATTTTGCCAGGGTGTTTGCTTGGCTTTTTGATGTCACATAACATCATGAACAATTTCTCCAGGGGGTCAGGTCTCATTTCACCTGTCCTTTGAGGGTGGACTACAAGAGAATGGGATCTTCTGGCAAGTAATTGCAGCATAGGAAGCCTATACTGGAATCTCCTAACTGTCCATTTGCAGTTTTTAACTGCCAAACTTGGACAAACTACTTCAAGTTTGTTTGTACCAATTTGCAGCTTGGTGGCAAAGTTCAGCTTGGTCTCAAGCCAGTGATTACCCCAAGCTAACTCTTTGCCTTACCGTTTTGTCAGCCTTCCTCCTTCCTGGAAAAGGTAGTCTGTGCAAACTTGTATTGCCACAATGTTGTTAATGAGCTTTTACTCCAGTGGGAGGCACTGAAAAGGTATGTTTTCACCTAGCTTTAATGAGTGCATCTACGGATGAAACACAGATGAGAGAGGTATGTGAGAGAATGGGGTATGATTGCTTAAGCCAATTTACAATACTGATAGCTGGCAGCAGATAAAGAGATGATGTGTTCAGGACTAATCTTTGTATTATACCAGTTTGTATCTTATTTTTCTAAAGCATACAAGCAATTTATGCTACCAGGTAATTTTTCCTTTTGTGGGAGACATGATGCAGCCTCTTCAGTAGGTGGACTGTGTTTTGAACATTCTGGACAATTACTCAGGTTTTTTTTCTGACTCTTAGCAAGCTCAAGGTTTCTATATATAATAACAATCCATCCCTCCAGCCTCCAGGAGTGGCTGTTGAAATAGCCAGGCACAAATCCTGAAGAGAGTAAAGAAAGGAAAATAAGCTCGCTATATTGTACGCATATGTGAACCCTGAATTCTGCAAGTATTGTGAACTCTTCCCACAGTCGAGTAGATGAGCTGTCTCCTTTTAAATGCTTTAGCTGTATTGGTTGCATTGACATACTATACTTTGACTGTTGCTCTGGGCTGGTGCTTGCTCTGGCTCTCAGCGCTGATTCTAGAGCTTGGAGGAGGCACTCACCAATAAACTGGCCGCTGTCCAGAAAGAAAGGGGGTTATTTGTGGCTGCCTGCGTGGGGTTATTTGTCTCTGTAAATGCGCGCTCTGTTCAGTGCTGACAATTCCCACAGTTTTATGATATGGCTCAATATTTAGCGCTGGCCTAAGAGCCGGACCCGAGGCATTGTATGAGATGTGTAGAGGTCCTATGATTATAAATATAAAAAGGGATGTTTTCCATTCTCTTGAGTACAATGCATTGGAAACACCAAAAGGTAAGAGCAAAATTCCTTGAAATTGTTCTTTTTAAAAATTCTGTCTGAAGATTTTTGGGTGCGTGATGTGGTTTCTGGCTGGCTGAAGTTGACAATGCTGCATTCATCTGTTTTCAGTGAAACTGTGGTAAAGTCGGAGTCTGCCTTGGCAGTGCCTGCAGCTCTGAGCTCCATTACGCGCTGATGCATCGCAGATTTAGCAGCACAGTGTTGCTTCACAGCGCTTCCTGCTCCCTGGCTCTCCAAATGGCTTGCGCTGCCCCGAACACATATCGGCATGCAGCTCGTGCTCAACACGAGTGGTGCTACTGGGAGGGGTGGCTTTTGGGGCAGAAAAGCACTAAGGCAGGGAGATGCCTCCCGCCTGTTGACCTGGCTGATGAAGCACAACCGCACTTCTGGGGAGTTTGTTAACTGCCTCTCGTAGCAGTGTAATTTGTACCAGGTGCCAGGCAGATGAGAACTGAGGAAAGTGGCCAGCGGGTATGGTGTCTTGTGTAATAAAGATAGCGAGCACTTAAAAACAGGTCTTTCAGCCACGCGGGGAGGTTTTTACTCTCATGAGGAGAGATAGAGAAGCTATTAACCTGCCAGCAGATCCACAGGTTTAAGCCCTGAAGGATCCACAGTGATAATCTAATCTGATTTCCTGTATAATATAAATTGTGGAATTTCCCTGGCTTAATTCCTGCTTCGTGCTCACCCGGTATGTCAATGAGAGCGTGTTTATTAGAGGAGCGTCCGATGGCAATTTCAGCATTTCCATTGCAGCTCCCTCGCAGCCCTCGGCCAAGGGCTGTAGGGCCAGGAGCAGGCGCGGGGCGGGCAGCGCGGGGCGCCCTCCGCCCCCGCAAACGCTGAAGGGCGCTGGGGGCCACCGGCTCCTTCCCCTCGCAGTCCCGCCGCGGCACCCCCGGGCTGCGTTTGCCGGGCCTTGGTGCACGCTCGCCCCGCCGGCAGAGCCCGTAGCCCCCGGTAGCCCCCGGCAGTCGCTGGGTGTCGCTGCGGGGCCGCGGGGGCTGCGCTGCGCTGCGCTCCCCTCCGGCGCTGCGGCGGGGCAGCCGGGGTAGCCCCCCCCGGCACGGCGCTGCAGAACCGCCTGCCCGATTTTACCCGCTAGAGGGAACAAATGTGAAGCGCTGCGGGCAGTTTGCGTCGCCCGGTTGCTGGGGCCGGATTCTGCTCTCCGTTATTCCAGGATATTTAGAAATGATCTCTTTGTTTACCGCTTTATCAGAAGCTTTTGGTGTGACGTTTCTTCCAGTGACAGAATTTGAAATTGAAAGCCTGACAGCTTTTCTGTCTGGATAACCGGGGTAGTTATCCGTCATACTGGAAAGCATGAGGCAAGCTAATAACCTGATGAGAAGCACAGATTTCCCAGGCTGGCTCCATTCATTCCCAGAAGGTTTTTCCCACTGGGAGTAGCAGTTAAATGTTTGTCTAATAAAGAGACCAGCCATGTTCTGGGCGCTGAAAATCAGGCTGCAGAGGGAGCTAGTCTCAAGGTAAAACTCTTCTTCCGCATTCCCTTTCCGTATCAGTTGATGTGATCCCTTCAGGTTGTTCTCAATGCCGCAGAGATGAGACTATGGAAAATGCCGTTTTCCCCAAATATGTCTTGTATAGTTCCCCAACATGGCTGTTTTCCAGACCAAGTTTAAGGATTGACTGCCTGGGATTTCATTACAAGAGAGTGGGTGAAAGAGTAGTTTTGAGTGACCGGCCAGTCGGCCAGAGGTGTTGGTCGAGCACTGCCAATGTGTGCACCAGCACCACAGTAGAGGTCCAGAGGGTCTCATGCAGCCTTGGCTGTATTTGACAGTTGCTGCACAGATGGTCGGTGCTTGCAGAGTAAATATGGTGCAGTCAGAACCAGTCAAACTTACCACACGTGCTTGTAATTCTGCATGGAAATACAGCAACTCAGGGATCCACTAAGAACCACGGTGACAAATTAGTTTGAGGATCGTAGAGCCGGCATAGCTCAGCCCTCTGGTGATCTCTGGGCAGGCTGGGTACAGTGGAGATTTGTGGTTATAAAGCCAGTTATATTCAAAGTGTTCTCAGCGCTCATGGTTGTTGCTTCGCCGCTTGCTCCTCCAACACAGCAGTAGCAACTCACGTTGTATCCCTTGACTTAGACTATGGCTACTCCATAGACCCAGTTTGAAGCAACGCGTTTCCTTCACTAGCTCTTGAAAAACAAAAGGAACATAAAGCGAAGAATACTGCTCTGAGCTGGGCAGCTCTCAGGCTGCTCTCTTGTGGGAGGTGGTGGTAGTGGTTGCCAACTCCGTGTCCTAGTCTGGTTCTATTTCTCGTGGGCTGGTCAAGCAGAAATCTGGGGAGGACAGAGTGTGTATCAACGCCCATGCCATTGCAAGAGGTGGCACTTAGTTATCAGCTGGCTTTGGTTGCTTGGTCCCTGACTGTGTGTCTGCATACAAAGTGTTTTGAAACTATGTAGATTCGGATTCCTTTTCACTGTGGAAACACACAAAATGTCAGGTGAGCAAAGGAGCGATAATGCCAGCAACAGGGAATAAGATGCAAAGATTTTGACCCCCATGTCCTCAGCTTGGTGGATGCTGTTACTGCCTGATGAGCCTTCTGTGGTCGGTGTGAAATGAATCAGTGTTTTAAGGTCAGCTCCTACCTCATCTTCCACTCTGCAGCCAGCAGGCAATCGCAAAGCAGTGCACTGGGATGAGTATCATGTCTTTATTTCTGAGGCATGTTGAGCTGAAGTGATTTCCCCGTGGTCACACAGGTGGTCAGTGGCAGAGATGAGAGTAGACCTCTGTGTCTTAGCCTTAGTCTGGTGCTGCAGTTGCCAGATTGTGCTCGTGTCTTGGCTCTGCACAGGTGAGCACAGCTACGTGTGCCAGGATTTCAAAACCTCCCTCCATATTTTTCCTGCATGAGCAAGCTGATAGAACCCCTTTTATGTTTTGTCTCAGTCCCGTGAACGGGAAAACATAATTTAGCTTTGTCCGTTTTAACCTCCATTTAAACTTTTGCTTAAGAGTTGAAAAAATAATCTGTTTGTCACTATTTATCATAATCCTAGTTATCTGTTTATATCATTAATAGAAAGAAACTGTTGAAAACAAAAGTTCTAATGAAAAAGTAAACACTGTTAGAAATAGTTTGTTTCAGGCTGCGGTATTATATATAAGTGAATAGAAACTCGAATGCAAAGGGCACGAGGAGTTTAAATGGGACTCCATCTCTGTCATGTTTTTACATTAAACATATTTCTCAGCATGCCCCGGGCTTTGGCTGATGGGTAGGGTTTCAGCAACAGAGAGTCTGCTCAGCACAGCTAGGAGCACTCATGGCACCAGGAATCTGCGGTGCCTGGAGGCGGGGGAGAGCGCTGCTGGCACTCACGCTGCTCCCCACCAAAGGGGGAATGCTGTGCTGGATCTGCACCGCGCACTGTACCGAAACAAAGCCTTTCAGCATCTGTGGCAGGAAAGTCACCAATTGCCATATGTCACTCTGCTGTGCATATGTTAAGTGAGCCCAACCAATCGCATTTGCACATTCTCTGTGTGACTTGTTGTCCCACACAATGAGTGCCCTGTTGTCACCAGTGTTAATGCTATGCAATCTGCTTTGCCGTAGTGCAGCAGGCAACTCGTCTCTTCGTATCGTAGCACATTTTGTCACATAAGCGTGGCCCGGGTATCGCCGGATGCTTTGCAATCTGTTGCGCTGCCGAGTGCAAGCCCTGCTGTCACGTTTGCTGCAGCCTGTTGGGCCACAAAGGAGCCAGGCGGGCTGCGGGCAGGGATGCGCTCTGCTCAGCAGCCGTCTCGGAGCCGCGTGGCCCCTGTACCGTGCCTGGGCAGCTCGGTAGGAATCAGTGCCATAGCAGGAGTGACGGGTGCTGGTGACAAGCTTCACAGCTCTGTTGTCCGTAGCTAGTCATTCCCATTCCTTAATTATTTTTATTTGTATTTGCTTCATGCATAACAAGCACATCTTGGACTGAGAGTTAGTCTGACTTGCCCAAAGGGAAGAAACAGGATATTTTCTTAAGCTTGAAGCACTTCTTACACAAACACCTGATATAGGCAAGGTAGAGTAGTAGCCCAATACTTTACTAACAAACAGCTCACTGCAAGAGTTTCTTCAGAAACTCTTTGTGTACCACCCTTTCATTCAAGTCTAGGAGGCACATAAGGCTTTCGTGCTGTGAACTTTGCTGAAACAAACCTTTGAGTGGCGCAGCCTTACTGAGGATTGCAGCCTGAACTTCTGCTCCGAGGAGCCCCAGGAAAATAACTACATGCTTCTGAAGTATTCACATACTGTAAAGGCCTTCTCCGTGATACAGTTAATGATACTAAGGCCACCTGTTGACCAGTGAAGATGTGATAAAGTATTGAAAAGCTTGTGCTTTCAGATTTACCACCAAAACCACTAGCATCCATTTGGAGATTGTACTCTGTAGAGTGATGTGTATATACATGGAGCCTTAAATTAGGGCTGGGAGAACAGTTTTAATTTGGGAATGCCCTAAGACTAGGTGCTTCGTTCCCAGACTATAATTCCTTATTGTAGCTTTTCTCACTGCAGAGCAGTTGTCCCTCCTGCCTGTAGTGTCTTTTGACGTACAACTTGCATAAAGTCAAAAAAAAAAAGCCCTGATTTAGCAATGTAATTTTATAATATTCACACGTGTGTTTCCACTGAGGGCTTTGAAGCCCAGTAAAATGGATAAGATAGAGAAGAAAAAAGAGTCAAAGGAAAAAAAAACCCTGCCTGGAGAAATATGACTAATGCCCAGACCTGTCTGTACTTGTTAAAATGTGCTAGAATGACAATGTTAACAGCTTGGCCAAACATCAGAAAATCACTACTTCATCTGATGCTATTAGCTGGGTTATTCAGTAAAGGCAGAGCTGGAAAAATAGTGATGCCTCCCTGGGCCTCAGGGTGGAGCGGCAGAGAGAACTCACATGGGTGACTAAGAGATGCTACTGAGATTCTGGCCCCTTACGCAAGCTGCCCCACGCTGCTGCCACCCTGTCTTGAGTGTCCTGGTACCACTGGGCCTGGAAAGCTTTCTGCAGGTAACCCGTCAGCAATTCGGAAGGTGTATAATATGAGGGGCCTTTCCTGGACAGCACTTCAGAAAGAGACAAAAATGCCATTTTGTGTTTCACTTTGAAAGGCTTTGTCCAGGCTGCACAAGAAGTGTCAAGGGTGAGTCCCCAGCCACCCTGAGAACGAGCTGTGTGCTTGATAATCGATTTCAAATGTCCCACTTCCCTGAGGGTGGAATTTTTTAACAGAAAGAAAAATCCCCATCAGCTTTTGCGGTATAACTTGGGCAGATGTATTTCTACAGCATTGACACCAACAGCAGGATCTGTCTCTCTGGTGTTTATCTATGCCTGTTCAAAGGCACACCTTTGGGAGGTGAAGGAGTTGGTCTTTGGATTTGTGCCTCACAATTCTCCTAAAATGCTGTGCGCTGCCGTCAGGTTGCAGGCCCTGTCATGTCTGCCTTCCAGTGAGGCACAACTCTCACCTGCCTGGCTGGGAGAGGGGGAGATCTGCTGGGTTGGGTTTATGCTAAATCCTGTCTAGCCAAGTGTCATCCCCTGAGCAAAAAGTGGCGCAGAAGAGGGAATCTGTGATAAAGCCAGAGGTGCTTTATACTGCAGCTTCGCGTTTCCTGGAAATGTGTCTGGGAGTAAAGGACAGTGCTTTAAACAGCACTTGCTGTAGGCATCTACTTCATTATGTTCTTCATGCAAGGACACATTGAAATGCAGTTCAAAGAGAGAAGGAAAACCATTTTGCAGTACCCAGAGATCAGATTATTTGGTAAGCACAAAAGCCTTTTGAGTAATAACTTTTCTGTGGAGAGTCAGATGGTTTCTGTATGCTTAGTAGTCTTAGTCCCTTGGACTGTGTAATTCAATTGAGGTGCCTCACTCAGCTTTTAAACCATCTCATTCCAATGTATCACAGCGCAGCTCTATTTCCAGGCTGGCAAAGCCATTGAGCATCTCCTGCAAGGCCAGTAGCTGCAGCATTTGGCCATGATCTTCACTGGAGGGATACAAGGATAGTCTGAGGGACTAAAATCCAAGTCTGTCTCCTTCAATGACCTACCTTCAAAAGTAGTTGGAAGCAAGGCTGGAAGTACACTGGTGCTTTAAATTTCTGTTTGTAATACTCCAGTGGTACACAGAGGTCTCCAGGAGAGACAGGGCCTCTGTTATTTTATTTGCCCTTTGACATAGGGTATCACATAGGCCAGGTGATAGGGAATTCAGATCCAAGCCAAGAGAATGCATGGCTTACTGTACTGGTGATGATACAAAGAAATACAGAGAAGAAAAGCAATTGACCTGAAACAGAACTGAAAATTGGAGGAGTTCTTTTAATGTTAACTGTGCTGTCTCAGCAGAAGCTGAGAAGCCAATAAGTTATGGTAACTGGTGCAGTTTTCCTTCTTTTCAGCAGAGCTGAATGTTTAATTGATTTAGCAACTGAAAGTGACAGGTAGAATGCTGCTGGTACAGTGGAGAGCTTTGGAAGAGAATGGAAAAGACAATGTATTACATTTGCTTATACATCAGTAGTTCCCTAAAATTGCATGTAGACTGAAGTAGTCAATACAAGCTATTCACAAGTACCAAACTGTGTTGCTGAACCAGACCATAGTGAGAAAAAGGAGGAGGACAAACAGGTATTTTTTTCTAGTTCAGGTGGATCAAATCTTTCCAACCTTGGTGCCTAATTTATGTTGATAGACAAATTTCTACATTATGTATTTAGACTGTGCGCTAGAGAAGACTGAGAAAACCAAATATCTTACCGAATCATGCTCACCTCGTGCTGAGGGTCCCACTCAATATTCTCTTTATTAGGCAGGAATGGACCAGGCCATATCCAAAGGAGACTCAGAAGGAGTTGCTGTTCGTAGTTATTCTAGATGAATGCTGCAGCTGTTCTTTCTGAACGCGGATTCAGAAAGTAGAAGGGAAACGACCTTCAAGATTTACAGCAGATCAAAGGAAGGTCGGTGGCTGGCAGGAATATAGGAGGGGAGAAGAAAGGTGGAAGGTTCTGTTAAAAAACAACGGTGAACCCCTCTGCCTGCAGGTCACCAGCATTTTTAAATTGGTAGTTCTTTTCTCTTGTGCTAATTAGTAGGGGCTACAGTCAAAGTGTGTATTCTGTCACCTTAAATTTAGTTAGTCAGGAAGGTAGACTGTGCCTTTTAGGTATTCTTTTAGGGAAAACTCTTCCTGTTAGGCACAATATATTACCTAGGGATCCATCCTTCACTGAACTTGAGATCAGGGAAAATTTCCTACGTTCCAGCTGGGATCGCAAGTGCATCCACAAAGATGAAGAATAGAGGCCTGTTGCTTTCCAGGATATCCTAGCATTGAGCACACACACAAACGGAGCACACCGGACAGATGGGACATGATTTGTTTGTGCTACCTATGTATCCTATATATCTCTATGTTTGTTATTTATCTTTATATATATTTATTAATTCAAAGACCATTTACAATGATTCCCTTTATTTAAACATCCTCTAGATTCTATCTGCTTCTTTGTGCCTCCAGGAAAATCAATCTGTGTAGGGTACTGAGTACAGCTGTAATAAAGGAGAAAGAAATAAAATAGACAGTGAAATATGATGTGCTCTCTCCAGAAGGGAAAGTAGGAGCCTCAAGCCAAAGTCCAAAGGTTACGTACTGTGGTAATGGTCTTATCTAACCTGATTATACCTAGTACTTGCAGGTAAACAGATTGAGACATGCTGCAGTCATGAAATGAGTACAGCAAAGCCTGATGAGGCTTGCTGTCACCCGTGCTCTGCATTAACTGCATTGCAGAAGCAAACACCAGAATCCTTCAAGATCTAGCTGTTGTCTTAGGGCCATATCCTTCTCTCGGGCATCCCCAAAGATTTGAGCCACTTCAGTGTGGTGTCTGAGGAGAAAATTTGGGACATGCACGAGTCTCTGGGGCTCCTGGCTGAGGGACTTTGTCAGATGTACAAATCATAAAGTGATACTTTGTATAAGCACAAAACCCGTCGTCTTTATCGTATGGAGGCTTAAATCCAGTTATTGTAGGGATTGATACAATCTTGAAATGAAAGGGAGTGAGAATGAATGTTTCTTTTAAAGACATTTTGGGTTGTATCTTGGGTGGTATCTTGGTCGGACTTTCAAGTTTTTTTGTTCGCTTGCCGGCAGAGAAGTTTCTACTCATTTGCCTCTTACCATGGCCTCTCTGTATGCCTGGCATTTTCTATATGACAGGGTGCTGCACACACTCTTGGTACCGAGACTGTTTCCTGGTTTTCAGCAGAGCTGAGCAGTGTATACTCTGAGCCCAGAGCCCCAGCTTCTCATCAAGTACTTTTCAAAGGCTGAACAGCATCTTTGTGTTTAACCTTTGAACAGAAAGCTTAAATATTATACAGAATTCCTCTTTTTCTGTTTGTTAAAGAAACTGGACACCCTTCCCATTACATGATTCCATGCCTGTTTTTGAGGGACTATGAGGGCAGCAAACCATTCACACTGCAAATTTCTAAATTATGTTGTGCAGATATCAGTGTCCATAGATCTCCTTTGTAATCGTGACCATCTCTTACGCATAAATACTTGTCTGTCTTGTCAACAGGCAGCCAAAAACGAGCTCCAGATGACGTGTTGTTTTTTCAGCCATCAGTGTGTGTTTGGAGAGCTGTTAGACTCACCACTTCCCTGTTCACCCTGTTTTGCAAACACAAGCACACCATGCTGCCTCCTGCCACCACACACTGTTAGTAAGGAAATGCTGGTTGCCGGAGATGACAGACCACTTCACAGGTCCATACTGTGCAGCTCTATCTCCATGGCTTTTATCTCCTTGCTCCCCTTGACCTCCAATCTGCCTGCCTGTGGGCAGCCTTGATCTTGAACTCTCTACCCCCTCCCAGATCTTTCTTATCTGTAAATCTATCTCCTGCTGTATCCACAGCTTTCCCATGCATCTCACAGGCACACCCGAGAAAGCCTGATGCGTGCAGTAACTTCTGACGTTGGCGATGGTCACTCGCAACTACCCAGCCATGTGAACACACAGAGCTCTGCACCTGTTCTGTCAGTATTTCGCAGATTGCCTGATGTTCTTCTCCCCTTCCACCGCCCAGTGGTTCCCTAATATGAATTCGTATTAATGCACACACCATCAACTTTCCTCAATCCAGTCCTCTGGGTTCATTTCTCTTACTTGGATACTTTTCCAGCTGCTTCCAGTTGAATAACACCGACTTTTGTCTCTGCTTTTTTATGTGCCTGACCAGAGGTAGGAGAAAAGCCTTCTCTGCAGTTCTCTGCAACAGCCTTTACCCTATCTCCTGCTTCATCAGCTTCATCTTCACATCATGGCTAATCTCCACAGCTAATGCTTCTTTTCCGTTAGTATTTGGGTATCTTCAAGCTGACTTTCTCCACTGTGCTTGTACCTTTTCCCTTGGTGTTACAGTTTGCAGGCGTAGTTGCAGCTCCACCCGAGCCGAGAGACCACAGTGGCATAGAGCAGGGCGCATGGTGGGAGCCTGCTGCCCTGTTTGTCTCCTCAGTGGTTCCTGAGCCCTTAGACTTGCTCTTTCAGAGTGGCCATTACCTGTGTGCCACTTCCAGCATTGATGTTCTTCATGGAACAGCATTTTATTTGCATGGGGAAAAAGTGCTAAGCTGATGCCATAGTTGTGTCTGAGTGGTGTGCGGTGCCTCACCCAGAGTGAAAAGGAATTGTGAGCCTGGTGATCCTAGACTCAAGTAATAGCCTTTCAGAGAACGGAGCGGTCGGAGAAAAATGCTGCAAAAATGGGGGGTCTTAGATCTCGAGACTCCCCGTTTGTGTGTTAGTTCACTGCCCACATGATGTTGTGTCCTTTTGTTGGCTGGGAGGTGGGTGAAAGTGGGCAGGAAAGCCAAAAGCTTTGGAGTTTGCTTGTTACTGCACCACATCTACCTGCTCCCTTGCGCTTATCCAGAGCCTATCGCTGGAGAGTCTCGGGGCACCTCCCAAACATTACTCACCACTACCTCCCTCAAAACAGGAGATCTCTCGGGGAGATAAGGGAGTGCAAACCCTGCTGAGACTAGTGTTCTGTCTCCCACATTGTTGCTGTAAACTCCAGAGGTGAACTGCGCTGTTGAGTTTCCACCCATCGTGGTGTTCTGATGATAAAGCTTAGATTAAAACCTATTAAAAATACAATATAGTCACAGTAAAACTAATACAGATATTTTCCAATGAAGCCATCAAATTCTCTGTGCTGTGAAATGGTGTAATACGTGCACAATGTTGTTGATTCTAGTACTTCATTGCCTGTGTTTGTCATATGTGGGTCTAGTTTAAAACTAATGGAAAGGCCAACCGTCACGAAGGCACAGGTATTCCCCCCTCATCCCCTTCAATTAATGTAGAGCTACATCAAAAAGGCAGTGTTCTTACACTGTACGGAGGGGGGGCGGTTATAACCTGAATGCTGTTCTTGTACATTTTGCCAAGTATAATGCTCACTAGGAAGTTCAACATCACAGGTGAAGGGATGGGAAAAGACAAGTATCTTGGAAAAAAATAAATTTTCTGATAGCACTGTAAAGAACATATGATCTTAGCAGAAAGGAATTTTTAAAAGCCTGGAAAAAAATCTTATTCTTTAGTCTCTGCCAACAAAAAATAAATTGAGAAGGATCTTTAAGTATGGCTAATAAACTTATTTGCTTGGGGCAGGAAAAAAAAAAAAAAAGGTTTGTAGTTTTCTAATTTACTGGCAAAGTCAGCTGCACATACAGCTCAGTGCTCTGTTCAAACAAAGTACGTCTGAAAGCTGCTGCCATGTACCGTCTCTGCTGGAGGTCCAGAAAGCAAAGCGTGAAGGGGCATTGCAAGGTATGAGTAGCGTACTCATCCCCTCTTTGAACTGTATGATGAGAGGAATGAAGAGGGTCATGTACGTGCTAATCATGGCTCCTGCACCATTTGCTCTGCTGGTCCCAACCACCATCCTTAGTGGGACATCGACTTTACCAGATTTAGGGAAAAGCTATAATGCAGAAGGCTTCAAAACTGCTGCTCGTATGTGGACATCTCCAACAGCCGATAAAGGTGTTTGGAAACAGACTTATGAAAAACTTTTGGGGTTTTTTTTGGCTTTCTGCTCCCAATTAATAATATCAAGGTACTTGTTTATGCTGTCGTCTCTAGGCTAGAGTGAGGGGCGTGGGAAGCAACATCTTTTTGAAATTCATCAACCTAAAGCTATAATGGACTTTGTGCATGCACCTGAAACCACACATATATGGAAGGAAGACGGCTTTGAGAAGTCACCAGCACTGGATAAGTTGAGACCAGTCACTTGCACTCAAGTGTCTTTGCTCAGCTGATTGATTCAGATACTCTTTTGGCTGTTGCTCGTGCTCTCTCTCTCTCTCTCTCTCTGTTTTCCAACCAAAACCAAGCTGACAGCTCTTCATCTACCAGGGAGGCTACAGGGTGCCTTGCTGCTGAGATTTTGGGGGTTTATTGATTCTCTAGTGAGGCGCACAAGAATGGAGGCCTACAGCAACCCTTTCCCTTAAGCTTAAAGAGGATCTGTCCAAAACTGGAAAGGGCTAATAAGGCAATACAGGAGGAAAAAAAAAAAACTACGACCAACAATTCTTTTTGTGGACCTAGAAGGCGAATGTTTGTCTGTTCTGTTGTAGCCTTTTTCTTCTGATGGACTGTTGTTGGTGGCTGTCTTCACATGATCCTTTCCCTCCTTTCTTCCTATTTTCTCTTGTCCTCAGCTTTTTGTTTTCTTTGAAAAGCAATACCCTGCTACTCTTTTTTTTCAGTTACTTGCACTCTGGGTTAATGCAATTTTCCCTCCACTCCTTGCACAGTCTCTCTACCCACTCCCTCCTGCCCTTCCCACCTTCACCAGGTTTCTAGTGTCTCCAGCACAGCTCTAGCTCTCACAAGACAACAGCAATCACGTAACGATTTACAACCATTAACCAATTAAGTGTCACACCTCTATACAAGGTAGGTAATTATTTACGAACATCGCTAAGCTACTGCTGTTTGCTGTAACAGATTGTTCAGCTGTTTCTGCTCAAAGGGCCCCAGACAACAATAGTAAGGCTGCGAAAGGTCAGGGTTGGGATGAACAGCTCGAGCTGCACGGGGGAAGTACGGACATCTGCTAACACACTGCTTAGCTCTGAACCCTCCTTTTGCTCTTGGGTCTGTGAGCGTTAAATGTGTTCTGTATTTCCAGTGTCAAATGACTGCATCTTTAAAAAAGAAAAAAAAAAAATCCATGAAACCCACGTAGAGCTCATCATTCTACACTGCATAAAATGGCACGGAGTAACTGGTCTGTCATCTTCGTTTGCTGCCGCGTTGGCATAAACCAGGCTGTGCTTAGTCGGGGAGCAGCCGTTGCTTCTGCTGAATGCAGCTTGTTAATAATCTCATGGTGTGACGTTACGTGGGGCCTCCCAACCTGAAACGCTGCGTGACGTTTTTCCCAAAGGTGGAAGATTTATGGTTTTTAACCAAAATTAATTAAGAAGCAGAACCTTAATTAAGAAGCAGGTTGCTTCTGAAACAGCTAACCCACTTCAAAGGGCTGAAGCCGAATACTTAACGGGGAACAAAGAAGAGAAAACAGGGTCAAAACAGCCAATGTCTGTGCGTTGTTCTCGACCCATTCATTTGGCGCATGGGGGGTGCTCTGCTGGCATTTTAAAAATGGCAGTGGAACATCTGCCACCCAAAAGGAGAATTGGGGTGTGTGGGAGGGGCACATGGTTTATTCAAAAGCCACTGCTCTCCTTTTGAAGCAGAAGATGAGCCAGATGTACTTTTTTTTTTTTTTTCCCCTGCCAAGTCCTGGTCACGTTCCCATTGATTTCAGTTGATCCAGGATATCCCTCTTACTCTCTTTTTTTTTTTTTTTCCCCCAGCTAGGTGGTTTCACTTCCTGAATGCGTCAGGCAAGTTGATCCTCTTTCATCTTCTCAGTCATACCAGGTACAGCTGCTAGCTGAGAGGCAAGTGGGTTAAGAAAAACTAGAAATCAGTCTCTTAAAAATGCAACATTTTTAGGACCTCAGTTCCCACAGAGCTCAGCGTCCTTCTGGAAGAAACACCTCAACCTCATATAACTGCTGTGTTCCTCAGTGAGTTCAAGTTGCCACGTTAGTGATGTATTTGATACCATTCATTATGGAAGGTTTTGAATAGGTCATTCCTGCGTCTGGAATAAAGTGGGATGGATGGGTGGCTTTTCCCATTAGAACAGTATGGTTTAAGTGATGCCTCAAAAAAATCCACCACCGTTTCTTTAGGAAGACACACAAGCTACAGGTAGTCACCTTTCTTGCTGATAAAATGCCAGAAAGCATGTGGACACCTTGTTGAACACAGCTCCCAGACGCTCCAGCCTTGAGTGCCAAAAACCCTACAGGTTTTTGTAAATCCTGCTGGATGTCCATTGCGCTTTTAGGGAGGTACCCAGCTATTGCTGCAAGGCTGGCCCTGGGCTACTTTGGAAACTGCTTTTGAAAGCTGCACCCGACATTAAAAAAGAGATTGATGTAAGAGATTAAAATAAATGCACAAAACACTTTCATTTTCTTTATTTTCAATCGATACTGTATGAATACAAAGTTTCTAGAAAGCTACAAAAATTCTACCACTTTATCAAGAAGGCATCAAAATGTGTCACTTTGCAAAGACATGAAAACACCTGCAGTAACCGACACAAAAATAGCATTTTTAGAGTGATGAAATAATTGCA
Source organism: Chionis minor (assembly GCA_013398295.1). Taxonomy (NCBI): domain Eukaryota; kingdom Metazoa; phylum Chordata; class Aves; order Charadriiformes; family Chionidae; genus Chionis; species Chionis minor. The sequence goes on along the minus strand of VZSF01000964.1, from coordinate 562,301 downwards.
CTTAACTGTCATGGATATTAAAGTTATCACACATATGTACCGCGAAAGCTAGAATACATTTTTTTTTTTTACAAAGCACTTTATAAAAAAATTCTCTGCACACAAAACCTATAATTTTCATATTACTATCATACTAAAGATAAATTCACTTTAAAGCCAACACTTAAAACATTTTAAACAAAAAAAGGTACCAGTACCTACACACAGACAATAACAAATACAAGAATACTGTACTGCCAAGAGGTTTGACTGAAACTCCTTTTGAAAGCTTCTTGCAAATATGTTAAGAAAACATTGGAGAACATTCACTTTTTTCAAAGAGCCTTCCCTCCCTGTCTAACCTAGAGGTACTTTATCATCAAAAGGCAAGTTCTACATCAAAAGTTACCAGCAGCAGTACAATATTAAAGTAACCACTGACCATATATGAATATGCTTAAGTCACAAACCCATTTTATACACATTACACAAATAAACATAAAGTGAGAATTCCATTAAGTCATTTACAAATGTGAACAAATGCACATGGCAAAAAAACCCCCAAACAAAACAAAAACCCAACCTGTTTTACATAAAATGTACTGAAGAATTAAAGGCTATTCAGGCTTTCAATGTTATAAAATTCTTTTGTCTTTTTTTTTTTTCAGGCACATATTGTATTTTTTGTCTGCAGTCATGAGCCTGAATCAGAGGCCCATAAAACAAAACATAACAAAAACAAAAACACATATTCTGTAAGGAGGTAACAGGGATCCATCTCCTTTTAGTCAACTGAGTGCATTTAAGATTTAATTTACACACTAAAACTAATTACATGATCTCAGCAAGAATGACCTGAAAAGTTAAAAGATGAAGATGTCCAAAGTGTTCTTGTACTTTGACTTAGCCAGCCTCAAGCTTTTTTCGGGGGCTAAACATGTCATTATGAAAGATAAGGGGGGAAAAGAGATCATCCTGAGAAAAAGTACAAAATTGGACTCTGTTTTACACATCTGCTGTCTTCCACCGGGTACGTGGATCAGTATGGGTCGGGCAAAGGGTAGGCAAAAGGTTTCTCGGTGTGAGTGATGAGTGATCCAGGAGAACTCTACGGGGAACTCGGTCAGAAAGCAAGTATGCTCTAGGACTTGCAGTGGAAAAAATAAATAGATATGAATCAGCACGTCAAATGTTGTATCTGCCTTGAACTGGCCAGTTACTTACATTCAACATTAATGTACACCCTTCATTATTTCAAATAGCCTATACCGTGGAGGTTTTAACGGAAGAAGCTACTGCCAACCTTAATGAGCTGTAGCTGCGGTAGAAAGGGAAAGTGAGAAACAGGCATTATATCTGCAATTCCTTCAAAATAGTGGTGCAGTACCTAAATAAAACCATTTTGGAATTCAAGTAAGTAGAACTACATCTGTTAGTAGTAATTTTTAACAGCCCCAAATGGTACCATAATGCTTATTTTAGTATTTCAATGAGACAGAAGCGTAGTCTATCACAACTATTGACTAGCACAGCTGAAACGTTTGGTAATAACTGAAAATATATGCTCTACTTGTGGGGCAAAAGTGTCTTTTCCCTACCTCAGTCTCATTGTGTTCAACAGGATTGCTTGTCTTATAGAGGTAAGTGAGATTTAGACCTTGAAGGAATAACAAAAATAATATTTTAGAGACAGGGAACTTGAATTATCACAATATTTACCACACAGTGTCACAATATTTCTATATATAAAAAGTTAATCTTAGTTTTCATCAAATATTTTAAAAATCAAGTTAAAATCGTATTCACAACTATATTATCCCTCTGACAGCTTTTGGTTTTGCTGATATTTGTTCTTTCTAACATTGTTTTCTTAAAATCTTGCTCCTCTTCCCATCAATTTTAGTTGCAGTGTACAGTATGGCCCCCGTTCACAGAAGGTATCAAATACAGACACGTTATTAAGAGGAGCTAATGCTTTTTTTCTTTTTTTTTTTTTTTCCAAGACATCATCTGGGAGAAAAACAAAACAAAACCACCCTGTGTTTTGAATTGTGCTGGCCAGAGTTTCTCTAACAGCACCTTCATCCACAAAGCTCACGCTCACATTTCAATGCTTAAAAACACACAATTGCATTTACCCTAGCTATTGTCTGTTCTCCGTTTTCATCTTGGTTTGTGCATCTGACTTTCAGCGTGCACAACTTTGTAAACAAAATCTTCTGTCTAAACAAAAAATCTTCACAGATACCGAAATATTATTAGAGGAGAACAATAAAGTCACATTTGTCCACTGTCTGAAATTCTGCAGTATATGCATCTCATTATGCAGATGCACGACTCGATTAAGAGAATATAAATGTGAATCATTTTCATATCACAGACAAATCAGTTGCTGGTTTGCAATGCTGTCAGAAATGGCAAACAGGAGATTATTCTTCAGCAGGTCGGTCATTAGCAAAATTATTTTGCTATAAATGGTGCTCTTTTGTGAATGGAGGCCTGTAGATTCAACTTATTCCAATAAACCAAAGGCATTACGGTGATAACTAAATATTTTTGGTCTCTCTAAAAATTGTCATTATTATGGCAGCACTTTTCTAAGCTGGAATTTCAAACCAAAGGCACTTTCATGCTAGAGTGCAGAAGAGTCACAATTAATTATTTGGTCATGAAATTTAAAAAGGCAGCATTTATTAATACAATTCACTTTTCACGGAGAACTAAGGATCTGTAACCTTCTCTTTTGGTATAAACATTTAACTGCGCAGTAATGGGACTGACTTGTACAGAAGGTTGGTTTAGACCAAGCAGTCAAAGAGCGTTTCTGTGGGAAAAAATACAGATGTTTTAAAAAAAATGGAACCAATTAATAAAACAATATATAAAATTATTGTTAAGAGGCTAAAGGTACTTCTAATATAATGCTAAGGCACTGCATATTGTAATGCTTTGGCAGCTCTCAATTAAAAGGTTCCTACAAAAAAGTAACAGTAACAAGATAAGTACTTCCAGCTTACAAAAGAGCTCACAGTTTACAGGCAGCCTGTTGGACTACACACCCCACACTGAACAGTTGAAGGATTAAGGCTTTTAAGAATTAACATATACAGGGTATGGATCATTTACAGAAGTGTAAAGAAAAGATGATGGAAGTAGTTTCCCTAATATTACATATGTGAACACCAATAAACATTGTGACTTTTTATACCCTATAGTTATGGCATATGTAGTGTGCCAGATTCTCTAAAAAGAAAAAGGTACCTGGTTTTGCAAATTGACTTACATACTTTATATGCCTCAAAGAGTTTGCTTGTTATTAAAAAATATATAATAAAATCACCAAAACCACAATTCAAACCCTAAATAAAAGACAACTTTAGAACAAAATAAAACAAAAAAGTAGTTTTTGACTTGTAACACCAAGTGCTTAGAATAAAGGGCTACCGTTAGGCTGTTACAATGCAGTGCTTTTCCTGATGTGATTGTTAGTGTTAAAAATGAGTGTTAAAAGAGACCTTACCATGGACATATTTCTCTGTTCCGTTCACGGAATATAAACTGAAAGATCATCAGCCCTAATATCCACAAGCAGATAACAGCTAGACGTTACAGCAATCATCCACCTACGAGGGTTAGATCAGCAGCAGGCTAAGGAACTTGGGCAGTCTCCTTCCCTCGGTGATGCTCCTGTCACCCTCTAAGCTGAGTCCTCGCCGGCGGTAAGGATGACCCTCATCTGACGCAGGCGTGCAGCACCCCACTACCTCGTCTAGGCTGTATCCTAGTCTGGGTAATTCAACCACGGGCAATTCTAACAGAGGGTACTATGCAGAAATTGAATATAAACAAATTAAGACTGGCTTTTTTGAAGACTACGGCACTGTGCCTGGGAGTAAATCCTAGACTTCACTCACGCAGGGGCACACCTCGGTAAAAGGCAGGGAGGAGGAACCTGCTAAATGTGAACTGCTCCGATTCAGGACTGCAAAAGACCTTCCTTCCCAAGAACGCTCTTTGCCATACTCCTGACTGATCTCTAAGGTGGCTTGTGCTTGGCCGGGCAGCCCTCAGCCCTTCAGACAAGTGTTCCGCGTGAGACACGCTGCTGGCCCAGCACCTGCTGAAACAACTGCCGCTTGAGCAACTGCGGGGCAGCGCCGGGCGCGCGGCGGAGGAAAAGGAGCCGAGCAACACTCTCTGGTGCAGCCAGGAGGAGTGAGACGACCTCTCTCACGCGTGCGTACCTCAGACAATCACGCACACCCACATCCATGGTTTGAATCCTTACAGTATTAAAATATCTCCAGCTGTACTTCACTTCCTGGAGTCTTCCCTGAATAGATCAGAAGGATGAATGCTACCACATCTGGATGCAAAAGGACATCAGACCCCACGTGGTACGTACGTGTTTGTTTCAGACAACGTCTCGCCAGTCAGAACTGGAGAGACAACTGGGAGAGGTGTAAGAGCACCATGATAAAGAGGAAAAGGAGCAAAAAATCTCCCGCTTTCCAATCTTCTCTGCCTGATGTCGGTTGTGATTTTCTAGCGCCTCATAGATATTAAAGCTGTTGATCCTTTCAGAGGTGTATGTATTCTTCTTTCAAACACGTCAGTGTTTTGCTTTCAGTTTACAAATTACTCAATGCTATTGCAATGTCAGTTGTTTCCGTTCATCGGTTAATTTCAGAGTTGCAAGTTTTTCACTCAACTTATTAGAAAACATAGTTGTCCATATAAAATATAACTGCACACACATGACTACATATAATGCGAGTCTAAATCTTCAGTATTTACCTACTTATTGCAAAATGAGCCATCTTTTTCATTAAATAATCAAATTTTCATATTAGTACAATACAACTTTATACTCTTTTAAAATACGCTAGATATGTTAGGGGTAAGGGATGATGTTTTCTTTCTCTGCAATACCTGTTTGAAAGTTTAATGGATTAGAAGATTAGTTTTAGCGTTGAGAAAAAAATACAAAATTTGCCTAATTTTAGGACCTGTCTGTTTCTATCAGGCATTTCTTAAGGCTATATTTTTTCATTTGGTTTCAAACAGAAAAATGTTTCATTTTAAAAAATAATTTAGTGAATTACATTCGTCCATATCTTCCACCCTAATTAGTTACAAAGATAATTCTATAAAGATTATTAACTTTGTGTACTCATTTACAGTTATAGCTAAAGGTTCATTTCAATTTCACTTGCATCGTAAAACAAGTATTTCATGTTGGAAAAAAACCCAAAATAAATTCTTATAAATGCTGTCAGTTTTTTCCCATGGCAAATGCTCTGTCATACATTTTTCTATCAGAATTAAAAATAGGCCTCCACAGACAGAGGCGTTAGGTTCTTAAATACAGTCTTCCCAAAGAACTGTGGTTTACAAATTTGAAGAACACTTAGTTTTAGAAATAATTTTTACAACTGTACCAGAATTTCACAGCTACAATTATATATGAACACATTAAAAATGACTTCACTGAAACAGGATTTAGAAAAATGTGGGTGAAAGTTGGGCCAGAGGCACTGCCACTTAGTGTTGAGGTTTACAGTCTGTGTTTTGATAAAGAAGTGAAATGAAGTGTATATATAAATAACTGCTCAGTCCTTTACAAGCCTGTAGATGTGATGCTGTGCTCCATGTTCACTGTTTGACACTTCAAACACGCAAGCCATGCAGAGCAGGGTTTCTTGTGTATCCCTGTTTGTTACCACCTGTTTGAGGGGAAGGAAGAGGTAGACGGTCCGTTACGAACTCGGAAACGCCAGGGCCAAAACAAGACATGATGGGCTTAATTACAGGCAGTCTTTAGCTGTGACTGTTTGAAACGCATGTCCTCTCACTCTCTCTTTGGCAATTTAAACTGACCTCGGTGACACAAGGTGCTCTGGGGCGGGGCCGCGGGGCTGTAGCTCCCACCGAGGGCACCGAGGCTTATCCCAGCCTGGCTGCTCAGCCGTGAGCCGCCATCGGCCTGAGCCCCGCTTCAGCACAGGGACCCCAGCGCTCCCTTGTCACCTCATCTTCGCTTGCCGAAGGGCAGCTGAGTGGGGTGCACGAGGCCCTACCTCTTCCGCGTGCCGCCAGCCCTTGGTCCTGCCTGAATCCTACGGCGGCAGCAGCGGCGCGTGGCGCTCAGTGCTTGGCTGAGGTGCCGCTGCGCAGCCACAGTGAAAGCAAGCTGGGTAACTGGATGGAACGGGCTTAAAGACTACCCCATGGACCATTCTCCAGGCTTTAGGTCACCTGATGGGTGTGCCCATTTCTGCATGCTGTCGGGGCCCAAGAACTAATTAACACCACTGACATTTGCAGCATTGTAACTGGCGTCTCGGTAAGAACACGTTAGATGCCTGGGGCTGTTCAAAGTTACTGCCTCTGGCTTGCTACAAACACCAGAGTCTTGCATGAAAAAAAAAAAGTTGAATTTTGGAAAGTAACAAAGACGGTTGTTCATGTTCTCAGCCAGTTAAGCCTTTTCAACCTTAGCATCTATACTGCACAATTCCAAGAGTATTACTCTGAAGTCAACGGGATGATTTGTTTAGTAACCAACATGACCAAGGGATTCGGAAACTGGTTCTAAATACTACAAGTTAAGTGAGTCATATAGAGCCTGACAGTATTTTATAAATGGAAAAATAAAGAGTGAGTCCATACCAATAAAATTGTAAAATTTTCCAACACGCTGTTCATCATGTATTTCTCTGGTAAATGTTTCAGCTTGTGTATGAAGTTGATCATATATTCACACATTGGAGAGCGATTTATTCTGTACACGAATCGGCCATTCTCGAACCTTGCATATTCAGTCTGAAAAAAAAAAAGGTATTTAGAATAAGAAGAATAAGGTAATTCAGAAACAGCAAAAAAGTGAATACTAAAGCCGGTTTTTCGTTCTTTGTGTAGCTAGAAAAAAGAGAAAGCAGCTCTCAGGCACACGCACACCCTACTTGCTAACTCCCTGCTTAAGCTATGTAGTGCCTTGCTAAAAATTCAAGGGCCCTTAATTATTAAGCTATAAGATCACTACTTGTTCTCCAACCTGTGAATTAAAAAGCTGAACAAATGAGGATTACACAAAGGTACGTCCAAGTCAAGTAAAAATGAATTAAGTAGAGAACTTTGCGGTAAGATGATTTTAGTTTCGAGGAAGCTGACTGAAAAGGGAACAGCACAAATAAGCATATATATTTATGCACAAACATACACATATAAATATAGCTATATTATTGCATGATTTAATTGGCAATTTACAAATTACAGAAAGATGCAAGACTACAGTCGGAAGAAAACCAGCCTGATTTAGATTGCAGGGGCTCACCAGGGGCTGAAGGAGGGTAAGGCTGTGACTCTTGGACTCCTGCTGCCCAGCTACCAATTGCTCAGCTTAGGTACACTCAGCGGCTTGTGGGGTTTTTTGGCTTTCTCTAAGCTTGCAATAATGGAAATGATGGAAAACTTTTTTACAGTCACTGTGCAGAGAGGTCACGTTTAGTATAAGGACATGAACAGTGACCAAGGCTTCTGTAAAGGCTCAACCTGCAGCTCTAGGCCAAAACTCCTGTACCAAACCTCTATTGCAGATGACAGATATGGGTGTGGGGGTTAGTACACAGCAGACAAGTTAAACAGCTGCAGTACTATTGTACAATAAACCAATCAGCTACCTGGCCACGCCACACAGCTCTGTGCTTAGAAAAGGTAAAAAATAAATAAAGGCCTTTGCTCGTAAAGAAAATATGCAACTTTGTATTCAAAAGCTGCTGCTGACTGAGGAAAGCCTGCCTTTCTGCGCGTAACAGAAGATACAATAAGCACGGATATAGATGAAACGCAGCACACCATCCACAGCTTTAAAATGATTAAAAAAATCTAGATGATAGAAGGTAGCTGGATACTGTAGTATGGTTCCAAACAGGCTATGTGGCTGGCCAAGTGTTTGGAAAGGGGAGCAAAAGCGTTTTTTAGCTCTTTTCTGCCAGGTGATGGAGGAGGTGGCACTGATGTCAGCTGCCGGTTCCCCACTGAAGGGTGCCACAGGCAGGGTGGAGGAGGGTCTCCAAAACAACAGGTAACTCGGATTTTACTTAACTCTATTGTCACCATTTACACGGTGAGTTAAAATGAACCCAAACACTGCTGGGAAGGAAAACGCTCTTTCAGGAAGGATTAGAAGAAGGAAGGAAAAGACAGATAAGAGCTAAGCAAAGACAAGAGGGAGAAAAGCCTAATTAAAATGAAAGGGAACCAGAGAATCATCCCACACATCCTATCACAACACCCACCTCTACTTTTTCTACTACTTGCTTTCCAAATGAGCAGACTTTGGTGGAACAGGTGATTGTCATGTTTTCTGAGCTCTCGTACTGACTAGTGACTCCGTAAAACGCTCCTGTATCATCTTGAATGTTGCAGTTTAAGTCAGCCTGTTGGGAAAAGTTAATAGATGTTGAAGATTTTTAATTTTCATTTGACAATGTCAGTAGAGTAAGCTGTAATTAGCACACCATTCTTTTCAGAAATGAGAGTAGGGGGAGCTTTACAGTGACAACAGTGACAGTGGAAAAAGTCTGTCAGGAAAATACCTGCCTAATTGTTGCAGTAAAAACCTTAGGGAAGCAGCAATTTCTTCAAACTTTAAACAACAAAAGACAACCCAGTATTTCTCTGGGCTACAGGTGACGTTCTTGTCTGGCAGATAGCTGATGAAGTCCCTGGAGCACAGGGAATGATCACCTGCGAGGATCCTGGCTCCAGAGCTGACTCCTCTGGAGGGAACCTGCCCTGCGGCCTCCAGTGCCACGGAGCCATCCCGTTCCTGAGGGGCCATCGTTCACTTACTCCTTTTCCTTTCTTAAAGCAATGAAATCCTCACGGCAAAGGGAGGCAGCTGCACAACACAGGAATCGATCTCTGATAAGACTCTGTCAAGCCATATGGCCCTGATTCAGCAAAATACTTGACTTCGCAAAGCTGTATGACGCAAGTCGGGCTTCCCGTGAGCCCGCCTTCCCCATGCCTGCCACACCAACACCACCTTACTGGCAGCATTTGATTTCTTTCAGGATGTCTCTGCAGCCTGAATAACTACCCAGCTGCCTTTGATATCTAGCAGCAGAGAGGGAGACTTCCAGGATCAAGCGAGGAACAGCGCTACCTTTAATTATTTACATCCAAACCCAAGTCCTGTGCACAGCATGATTAATTTGGCTACAAAGGCACAGCACAGGTCACATGCTGAATCTGGCCTCCCCAGCAGCACCGAAGCTGCTCTGCCACTGTGCTCTTTGTCATCATGAATCCATTTTCAAAAGCTCTCAAATTAAAAGAGCGCTAATATGGGCACAGGCAGGGTCTAGGGACGTCCACAGCTGGATTTGTTGATTCAGGCGTTAGTTCTGCTGACATCTTTGGTGCCCAAGGAGAGAGCGGGCAGGGCTTTCTTTTCATGTGGAAATAGCCAATGAGCTACTGCAGCATAACATCTAAGAATTGTCTGAATTTTTAACTTCGAGATGAGCATTTTAGCAGGGAAATGCACTTTCACAGCTGTTTCACTTGCAAGTCTAGTTCTGCTTGTTTTTATTACTAATGGAGAAACAAACACAAACATTTTGACAGCTACTTTTGTGTCTACCTTGAGACTTTTTAAAAATGCAGTTTACAGGTATGTTTATTTACTAGTCAGTGTGGAACATTTATAATCCTGCCTCCACTATAGTTCGGGTCATTTGTAACTGCTATTTAATTTTTAACTAGGCAACAACTCATTAGTTCTACTTAGTGTCTACAGCCCTTATTTGTGGTACAACATTCTGAGGCAATACGCTGATAATAGCACATACTGAGCTGGTTTGTGGTACGGAGAAGACATAGGTCTAAGATTACTTCAGGCTGGCTTTGGTAAATTAATCAGTGGAGAAGTCTCCTGAGGTTTACAGAAACACAAACAGCCCTATAGTCACGTATTTTGCATAACAGAAAGAAATCCTATCGCTATTAAACCTTGTTTCTTGCACATGTTTTGCATGAGGTCAGCACTTAATGTTTAATGTACATCTAAAGCAGCGTGTTCACAGTGAGCTGTAGAAATTGTTCCGAGCTAATAGTAAATAAGCAATTTGCCGTCACAGCTGGCTTGCAATCGAAACATGACAAACAGCTAAACACGACAAACTGTAGCGCAGCCATCAGCCGTGCCACAGCTGCTCCACCAGAATTCCTGAAGAACAGGCATTTCTTCTAAAACAAAGTTTCTGCACGGTTTTTAATAACAAGAATATTAATATTAATAATAATTATCATCTCTTCAAAAGTGGTTATTCCTGCTGCTACCGCAATTACAATTTTACTATCAAAACATTTTCTTTCTTTTTTCCTTTCAGATATGAGCAAAATATTTAAGAAATCATAACTCAAATGCTCCTCACAATTTCATGTTGTCAAAAGGGTCCACCGCATGGATCTTATATTTCAAGCTGCAATAACAACTGTTCATAGAGTTAAAAAATAAGAATAACTTTTTATCTCCTGTCTTCTGATATTGAAGCCCACTGAAAAAAAAAAAATCTAATTGTTGTATTTACATGCTGACATTTAACCTGGAAAAGTAGCACATGTGGCCATCTGGCAGCCCGTTGATCACTCCCACAGCTCTTCCAACTCTTGCTGAAATCAAAATCACCAGTTCTGTGTACACAAAAAATACAGGCTGGGGCCGATGTCTGAATGAGGAATCCTTGAATTTATCACTCAAATGTCATGACTTACTCTGATGCAATCACGACATTGTTGCAGAAGTCCCATGATGACAATATAGACGTGAATTATCTTTACTTGCTTCATTTGCTCTTCAGGTTTTTTTTTAGTCTAGCACACAACAAATGTGTTTTCAAGGAAAGACAGAATTTTCCTTTTAAACAACAGTTTTCATGTTCAACTAATTACAAACTGCTGAGGGCTGAAGCTTTTAAGACTCCTCCAGAAAGTGCAACACTAACATAAAAATTCTAAGAACTGGCAACAGCAAATACCGTTAAATGAAGGCTTCACCAAAGCCTCTTTTAATACTGCCAGAATTTTGTCTGTTCTCACACACTAAAACAAACCTTGCTCCTCAGCCTGGGTTCAGATTTTTTCACTAGAGGCCAAGGACATGACCACAAGGAAGGAGCGGGTATCAGTGCGAAGAGGGGATGGTCATGTCAAGGAAGTATTCTGAACCAGGTGTTGAAAGCTTTATTCCATGCTGAATACTTAGAAAAAAGAAGGAAAGACCATCACTTAACCACAGTTAAAATACAAAACTTTGGTTAAGAAATGATAGCGAAGGACTTGGTAATTATATTGTTATGGCTTACATAGTAAGGGGTTTGTCTAAACACAGACACCTGAAAGCAAAATTGCATTTCTTGAAGTGACGAAAGCAGGTCCTAATTATTATTCAGTGGATTTCCCCCCTGCAAAGGATATGAGACTACCCAAAAAAAAAAAAAAAAGCTTTGCTAAAAATGGGCATTACTGTGGCTATAAAAGTTGTAGATGTAGCTCTGAGCAGGAATAGAGCGATGTGTTACCCCGGTATTCAGCTTTAGCAGGATCCTTACTACAATATTGATTGCAGTCTTTGTGTCTACATTTTAGAAAGGATGAAAGGATGTTGGAAAATTGGAAAGTGTTCAGAAAAGAGTTACAAGAATGATTTCAGGTCTGGAAAACATCCTTTGTAGTGAATGACTAATGAAACTCCATCTACTTACTTTTTCCAAGGGATGTTTTTCCTCGACTTTGTCATAGCCTACAAGTTGCTACATGGGAAAGAGTCTTCTGATAGATTAAATCTTGCAGAAAAGGACATTAGAAGACAGAAAGCTAAAGCTAGGCAAAAGCTAAATGAGAAACAAAGCAGAGGCTGGCAATCCTGACGGCAATGAAATGCTGGCATAATTTTCAAATGTGGTGGAATCACCATTACTTGGGGTCTTTTTTAACCAAGCTAAATGTCTAACTAACAGGGACACTCTGGTTCAAGTAGGCTTATTGTCAGGAGGCAGATGTTCCTTAGTGAGATTCACTGCTTATATTACAGAAGAGGCAAGACTAGATAAATATAATAATAGCAAAATTGAAATATAGGAATATATCTTATTAACCTCAATTAATCCTCTCCTTATAATTTCCTTTTTCAACAATCCCTGTGAAAAAAAAAAGGTGACAACAATCAAGCTTCTGGAGCACTGCGCTTGCAGCCTCTCACGCTGCAACCAGCTTTGTCTCATTATTTCCTTGGTACTCTGGCTCTAGCTGTTCTCCTGCATTTTAGACTCAGATTGCAAGTCTTCCTGGGCTGTAAACCAGCCTTCCTTTCTGCACAGCTTCTCGTGCAGCTACGCTCTGACCCATGGCGCCAGGAATTAGGGTTGATGAGCGCTATCGTAGCATATATAGATAAATAACATTTTGAATGGAGGCGTGATCACATGTGACAAACAGGACTCCATTTACTCACCGAATTTTACCATACAAGATCAATACAACTGAAGAAAAAACCCCCAACTTATAAACACAAATGCAATTATTATTTTTTGAAAAAAACTTCCAAGAGTAAAACTCTAAATTTGATTTATTCCTAAGAGCTGAGCTTTTTATTAGCTGAATGCATTTGGAGGCGGGAGAGGCACTCAGCTTTCTGGCACCCTATCTACAGTGGTTGTGTAAGAGCATGATTAATTCATTAATAAAGCATAGCTTGTCAATGGGTAGCACTGAAAATATTACGCATTCAGAGTACCAAGCGTCTCACATGCTGCACGGAGAAGCCGCTGCCAGTGTGCCAGAGCAGGCACTGAAACAGGGCTGGCTGAAACCAAAACAAAAAGTAAAAATAAATAAGAAAAAAATCTTCACATTCACTCCAGAAGAGCTCTCGGGCTCTGTGTTAAAGGCGGGGGGCAGAGGGTAGAGCGCTTGTGTAATAATAACAGCTTTGGCTAACAAAAAAGCAACTCCAGCAAAAATTGCTGAGAAGAGTCGAAATCCTTCCTGCTGAGTAGAAGGAAAACAGCACCTACTGGAAACAGTGGGATCTGGGGAGGGCCGGGACAATTTACGCTGGCATTCAGTAGTTAGCATCAAGCACATAGGGTCACTTATTAACAACATATAGGTTTTAACAACTGCTGACTGCAGGGAGGTGTGTTACTTATATGACTGCATCATGCCTCCCCTCCTCCTCTCCAAAGAGTGATCAAAGAGCGGAGATTCCAAATTGTGAAGCAATTTTTTCCAACGGGAGCATCTGGGTCGTTGGCACGTTTCACCGCGCGTTACACTGCAGCTCAGGAATTGCATCCAGCTCTGCCACATGGTTGGGCTTGTGACGGACAGGCCAAGCTGCTCCGGCTTCCCAGCTGCTCGGCCCCGTCCACTCATTATCCGGCCTCAAGCGCTAATGCCCTCACATCAATTTGCGAAGGAGTCCTCCAAAAGCACCACGTGAACTCCCTGTGCCGAGAGGGTTGTGATGGGGAAAAGAAAATGGATGTCTGCTTTCTTCCATATCTAATTTGTTTTGCATACATTTGCATGCTGGCCATAGACCCATTCGCATTACGGATCCCATTTGCGAGTCGCAGATCATTCGCCAGTCAAAGCTGGCGAGTGTGCATGTGTGCCTGTGTGTGTGTGGAGGGAAATCCAAGATTCTCGATTATGCAATATAAATTACGTGTAAAAATAGAAAGAAGGGAAAAAAAAATATTAAAAAAGGCAGTAGCCACAATTGTGTGTGTGTGAATGAAGGGCACAAAGAATCTCTGCACCTTTTAAGAGGGCTGGAGGCACATGGGGATAAATTCAGGAGGGGGTGGGAGGAGACCACAGGCACAAGCCATTTCTGAACACTGATTACATGGGTAAATTGTTTGTTCCAGAGTATCACAAAGAGAAGGAGCATTATTTTTCATGCCACAGCTGTTTTGAATAAGAATAGGAATAAACTTAACCATCCTCCTCATGTTACTTACCACTAATTATGGCATATATTTACATCTATAAAACAGTGAAATTTTGGGGGACATAATTTAATGCCCCTTTATTGTGTAGATTCCTTTATTTCCATCCCACATTTGAATTTCAAAAATGTTTAGGACTTCAAAGCATCTTTAAAAGCTTGCCCTAATTACAATATGCATTACTTTCTAAACCTCCTAGTTTGCATTGCAGATTCCTGCAAATAGAAGCATTCATTTTAAACATTAATTAATATCATCCATGCTTCTTCAGATGAGTTTGGGTCTTTATTTCAGAGTTGCACTGAGCTCTGACTAAGCTTTCCTCAGTTTGAAGAACAGTTCAAGCTACTGCAAACATTTAAAATTAAGCCAAGGGATCAGATCAGTAGAAAGCCTGACAGCCCAATATTAGTTTATTTCAGGTGGTTTTTTTTTCTTGTGCCACTAGTTAGAAAGCGTCCCTCCTCCTTTCAGAGATATTTGCTTCCCATAACTGTTCCTGCAGCTGCAGAAGTCAGAGTTCAGGCTTGGCACACAGCGCTTGGCAGTGTCAGAGCCACAAAACCCACGGCCACATTACTGCAAGGTGTGCTTACGCCAGTGCTAGGGATCCCAGCGGAGGCACGGACTTGTGCCGTTTTCGGAAACCGCCGGTTTCGTAGAGGAGTCACGCAAAAAGAGAAACCCTGCCTCGGAATTTGCTACTGGGGGCTGAGGCAAAACAGGAGGGAGAAATAACGAGCTAAACCAGAAGAATTTAGTCTAGGCTGCGGCAGACGCACACTGCTGAACTGATTAGTTAAAGGTGTAGTAGTGAAAAGTGGTGGCCAAGACATCACCAGATAGGGGCCAAGTTAAGGAGCTGGCCAAGCTAGCAGGGGCATAGAGGGAGCTAATGTGTTGTGCCTTCCTAGAGCAATTCCCTTGCCAGAGTCAATGGAGATATGGACGTGCTCCTAACAGGAGAGTCAAAATGAAGGTATTGGAGATGCGGCTGAGAAACACTGGGTTCCAAAGGGAGGCGGTGTGAGTGGGACAGACACACTGTCAGCTTGCTGCCAGAGAAAGTGGAGAGCCCGGGGGAGGCAGAGAGCTGGGCGCTCAGCACCAAGAAGGCAAGGGCAGCAATAATGTTTTAGACATTTTGGCGTAAAGCTGGAGGTGGGATCTATCATTTAGCTTGGACTCTTTCAGAAGGCCTAAGTGTATTATTTAGTACTAGATAATTTAAGAATAGTAGTGCGTAGTCAGTGGGGACAGCATTAGGTATCAATATGAGTAGAACTTCAACCAATAAAAGAAACCAAGAGAGGCAACATGTGGTGACTTTGCTTTTAGATAGGCTAATCAGAACTTCAAAGACCTTCAAAAACTTTGGGGCTTTTCTCGAGTCAGAAGAACAGCTCAAGTACAAACTAACCAACAGGTATGCTGACCTTTCTCGGGTTAAGATTAGATGGCATGAATCATACCTGATTGTTTTACACAGATTGGTCTTAATTTCTTAATTTTTAATGACTGAGGTAACAGAAGCAGGATCATGCACTCAACCTGCACCCAGGGAGAGGTTTCATCTGCAGATATTCTGCAGCCTTGTCTGAACTCCTCAACAGTGTTTTAGCAAATAACTTTTACATTTATGTAAGAACCTTTATTTTTGTTTTCATTTTATATCCCTGTAATCTCCGGTTTCATATCATTATCACACAAATTTCCTGTGCCGTGTCATTAGTACGTTGTTCCTTATCTACTCATTGTACTGAGTGCACAACATATTAAGTAAAGCTCCTTCTACCTCTTACTGTAAAAGCCTGTTTCTGGGGTGACTTCCCTGAAGTCTCTGGTTCCCAGTTACTACCTGGGATAAACAGCAGAAAAGAGTCACTACATTCAAGGTACAAGACAAGGACCTGGAAATTGCTTTGCAGGGCTATAAGGTTGGTTAGTTGAGGTGGTGTAAAACGAGAATCCTCTTCCTTTTGTCCCTCCTGCACAGGTAGGAAGAGGCCCAAAAGCCTGATGTCCAGGTGTATCACCAGGACTGAGGCCAGAAGCTCATCCATTCCCGCCACGAAGCTGTATTTCACAGGAGATAAAATCTGAACCAACAAACCTCTGCAAAGCAACACTTTGTTTTGTACTCCATACCTGTGACGCTTTGCAAAGCCAGCTTCACAATTGCCAATGTCTTCTTGCAAGATCTCAGACGTTTCCCTCCCACTTTTTTGCAATCAAACCTTACTACCTTTACCAGAGGGAAAATCATGCTGCTGAGAAGCCTCAAGCAGAAGTACATGGGAAGGTGCAAGACAAGTACTCTTTCTGGGTACCAGAGCTAAGCCACTTTCTGCCTTAGTCATCCTCAGTGTGAGTGCTTCTCTCTGATCTTCCCGTTCCCCATTTTTCCTTTCCATATTAGATTTACTGTCTAAACAAAATACCCTTTTGCTCCCTCCAGCGACATGCTGACTTCTCTTTAAATCCATTTACAGGCTCACCATCCCTTCTGGCACGAAATCCTCACCTTCGGTTTCAAGCTTCCACATGCCATGACACCTGCCTGCTTCCCTTCTCTGGTTTCCCTCGACTCCTTTCCCTCATAGTTCCCGTTTTTCTTTTGCTGGTTCTCCTCGCAGTGCTTTCTCACCTGTGCTTACTTGCCTAACACAAATTCATATTCCTCTTTTACTCACGTTACAATCAAACTCCACCAAAAAGTGGACACTGATGCTAGGGTGCATTCAGTAGCTTACAGCACTGAGCAAACAATCGATGGGTAAATGATAATGAAGGGAGAAGAAAACAGAAAGGATGGGAAGAGGAAATGGTTAAATAAAGGGTGAGAGAGAGTATTGTGAGTAAGCAAAAATGGCGCAACATGAATAGAACCTGGGAGAAGCTGAACTTTCAGGGGAGAAGGAGTTAGCGGATGATAAGGAGAGAGTGGATGCTGATTCAGACGTGGATAATTACTTTAAAAGAAATGGACAAGAATACAAAAATTAATCTATTTTCATATTAATAAACTTGAAATCACTAATAGGGTCAAAAAGACTGTCAGCAACCTTTGCCAGCTTTACACAAGTGATATATGACTGTTTAGAACAGATTCTCAACACTCCCCATAAAAATGGGAACAAAGTCCTTTTTTCTGAAGAAATGTCCTATTGGGGTGAAAGAAATTAAGGCCACCGAGCTGACAGTTTAGCACCTAATTCTCATGACTAATTATACAGCTATCTTCTGGTTTTCCTATACATATTTCTAGCTGAGGGGCACTGGTGTGAAGTTTATTACTAGAAGGGCTTTCATCGTGACTCTTGCTACACTCAAACACTGCCCCTGGCACCTCCCCTCTGCCTCACTCACTCGATGACAGAGAAAATCCACTGGTGTATTTTAAGGTCATGGCTCAGGAAGGCATTCTCACCACATTTTTAATGTATAACTCAGAAGGATGTATGTTTTTCATCTCTAAGTTAATACAACACAAAACTGTATTAAAAGACCATTCTGGCACAGTGAGCTTAAGAAATGTTGGACTGAAGTTGCCTGCCCATCCTGACTGCTGAACTGCATCACGACACAGTCTTTAGCTACATGACTGCACTCTCACCCCCTGAGCATCTACACAATATTTCTTTGTCTTCGTTATTCAGCGTGGCCCAGTCCCTATTTCCTGAACACTATTCAAAACCTGTGCTGAACACAGAATTATTAATTTTATAAAGATTTTCTTCACGGTGTTATCTTGCTTTTTTATAAACAGCCATGAGTTTGGTTTCTCAATGACCACCTGAGGTGAAGGGATGGTATCACCCCCCATATCAGAGATGGGGAACTGAGGCAAGAGTGTTAAAGGTGTGCACTGCCTGTAGGAGATCAAGCAGAGGAGGCTGGCACTTGAATTTTCAAAGTCATGAGTACAACACAGACCCTAATGATCCAAAGAAGATCTCTACTGGCTTTAAATATACCTTTGAGCATTCAGCATGCCTGAAAATCAGTTTCCACATGGAGAAAAACATACAATACATCGATGACCGTGTCAAAAAACTCTGCTGCTTCCATGTCTACTATAAAGTCCGAGGCTTGTCATTCTCTGTGGGAACCGAGAACAGGCAAGTGAGGTGACATTCATTTTGCCAGTGGGTTTTGCAAGTATCTATTATGCAAAGTGGATTGATGAGATGACGGTCCTCAGTTCACACCCAAGTTTTGCAAGGAAACGTATTTAGTGGTCACAGAGTCTTAACCTCCAAGCCCTATGCCTCTGCAGCCAGATTTCTTCTGCCCTTATGCTTGCTTGTCCTGTTCCCACCACTCACACACCTGTCTCTGCTCTGAGCTTTCATCCCTATGCTTCCCTGAAAGATCCTTATCCCAAATGCTCCCTCTTCACACTCCCTCCCTGGTTTTGACCCTACATTCTCACCTGCTTTTTCCAGGTTCCTGGTGCCTGCTGTGTTTCAGCTCCCAGTTCTCTGCTGCCTCCTGTTCCTGGCCTCTTTGCTCAGCCAGCCCTCAAATGCTTGGTCTACAGCTCCCATGCCCAGTTTTAAACCCCATGAATTTCTCAATGGATTTCTTCTGCAGACCAACACAGCTCCTGCTCAGTTGTTTATCCTTCTACACCCAGATTTGTGAAAAGAGAGTTTCCCTCATTCCCAGTTTCCACTTCCAAATCTGCTGCCACAGAAACTTTTGGCAAGATATGAAATCTGGGGTATGTACAAGGTGGAAAGTATTTCAGGTCACACAGATAAACTTTAACTGAAAGCAATAAACACCAGGAAATCTGATAATAAGCAGCAATTCCAAATCAGCCTTTTCTGGTTTCACCACCAACCTGTCCACCCTGTAGTTAGACCCTGAATATGCTCCTTTAACCGGTGTTTTAAAAGACAAATTTAAAATGTTTAGATGACAACTGTTGCTATGAAAAGGAGTACACCACAAAAAATACCCCAACAAATTGACAAGTAGAAGAAGCTTTAGTGTAAGCATAAGGTCCAGCCTGGAGACTTGATGATCCTTTTGGATGAATCTATAGCATCGCTAACATGAGATTTTGTAAATGCAATGAGAAAAATCTGATGTACCAGTAACATTTATCACCACTAGATCAATATACAACAATCTTAACCTTCTATTCAAATTCTTTTTTTGCTCTTCTTTAAAACCAATATGAACAGATACAACTTTTCGAGCAGAGTCCCATGGGTGACTAACAGAGAGGCAAGGGGAAAGCAGATGTGCTCTAGCAACCAAAAAATATTTAAGAAAAACGCTGGAGCTCTCCCAGGCTCACAAAAGTCCTGCTGCATGTTCAGTTCAAATCCTGCCCGGTCCTACCTGCCTGAGTGCGGACTGACACTGCAGGACTGATACGTGCACTATTTGCATTTGGCAAGAGTTCAAAATTTGAAACACTAAAAAAAGCAGTCTCCATTTCTGCGCTTCCCCGTTTTTTCTTGAACCACTAGATGGCAGTTCCCCATTTACAAACGAGGGCTCTGGTTACCTGTGTGCTCCTGCCCAGCAGCTGTGTCATTGAGGCAGGCATCTGCCTTTGCATGTCGCCTGCAACACAGGCTTCTTGTGGAGCTGTCAACAAGAGCGGCTCTGGGCCAGCGTCCTGCCTGAAGGATCTACAGCTTTGCACTTTTAAAAGACGACAGAAGAAATTTCCACAAGCACCCCAAAGGGTGCTGAATACTAAACACAGGCCTTATGGACAAGAGAGGTTGTCCCCATCGTGTCTTACTCACCCAGAATTTTACGAGGAAGAAAGCGTTTTGGGGCCCCTTCCCAAACAGTTCCTTTAGACCGCCCTTCTTTTCAGGAAATTTGTCATAAATCTGACGAATGTCCACCGATTCAAGCAACGGGTCACTGTAAGAATGGTTAGCGTGTCCAATGTGTACGAAGAGGTGTTTATTGTACTGCAAGAAAGAAACAGGAGAATCAGTGCTGTACAAAAAGAACAGAGGTTTATTAAGGCACGGGTCTGTGTGTGCTCCTGCAGAGGGTAGCGTGCTTTGATGGATTAAATGACTCGCACATTACTCCTGGGACTATGATTTTCTGCAGTATGATTTCCGTGAACAACTTAGTGATTGTGTCGTAGCCCCTTGTGAACAAGGGTCAACATAAAAAAAACCCTGTGTCCCTACTGCAAACCACTAAACATGGTCATCTTCAAGGGGGTAATTTACACTGAAAGACTCAGCAGCAGCACGATGATAAGAGCCCTTTGCAGAGCATAAGATGAATATGCTCACAAGGAAAGCCTATTTCTGCCTCTTTAAACCATGCCTTTTAATGTCCCGTGTCCTCAGAGCCTGAATTTCTGCTAGTGCCACAGAGCCCACACATATATGCCTCCTGTTTGTCTATTAAAAAACCCCAAACCAATATCTATAGCAGATGCTAATGCCCCTTAACTAAAAGAGATTGAAGAGGTTTTCTTTTAACCCCAGAAGAGTAACAAGAAGGCCTGTTACTCTGTGCTGCTGTTACTGTAAAAGTGGTCCTCATTGTACGTCCGTCCTCCAGCATTTTGACCCATGTAATATTAAAGAGCCAAACTTTTACCATTTCCCTCGGGAGCTAGCTCCAGAGATGACCATCTCCGCCAAAACACATTCAGCTTCAATTTCCTATTTCTTAACTTCATCCCATCGCACCTCATTATAATCACGGGAATCACCTCAGCAACCCCTTTCCTGCCTGGGGGGAATCCTTGGCCCAGTGAAGTCCCCAGCAGCCCCCTGCCGAGTCCAATATGGCCCTTTAGGGGCTGCCATTTCTCCAAGATGAGAGCACCTTCCAGCACCTCAAATGAAAGTGGAAGGATGAACTCCGAAGACCCTCTGTTAGCCCACCAGCAGCTCACAGTGTTGCGTGAACAGAGTGAAGGAGCTCAAGAGTGGCAGGATTAAACATTGGGATTAAACATTTTTAACCATGCAGATCACAAAACATTTTGCTAACACAATTAAAGGAAAGCTGATACGCAGTCAATGAACACTAGAAAACCCTGTCATATTGAACAGATGCTGTATATAAGGGACAATTCCCAAAAGCTGAGCACAAATAAAATATTTAAAACCCCAAAGAAGACCTCATTTAAGCTATTTTGTTTACAACCTACCTGCCGAATGAACAAATTGAAATGACAAATCTAAATTAATTGGACATCCACTCAGAGCCTTCCTTTGGTGTAAGTGGAGTCTTCCCTAGCAGATGTCCAAAACTCTGGGGAAAAGGAAATGGACTGGCTAGATTTCTGCACTTAGGAAATTAAATGGAAATCTATTTAAAAATTGTCTAGCACAGTGAAATCTGAATTTAGAAACACAGAACACTCATCTGTGCATGGGGCTAAAAATGGGATACATTCCCTGTTTTTTACAGGGTTGTATTTCTTTTTTAATTTTGTGGAAGGAAAAAGGAAAGTGTAACACTTTATTAAGGTGTTTGCACAAGCAAGTCCAAGTCTCACAGCACCAGTTCCATGGATTTTCCTTGCAGCCCTCTTTCAAAATAATGCCATCCCAGCTCCCTCTGTGCCCAAGTGGAAAACTTGCCCAGCCTTTGCTTAGCGCACGTGGAGTCCAAAAGGGACAGAGCTGATCCAAAGAGAGCTGTTCCTACCCTGAAGAGGAAAACAGGTGTGACAGAGACATAAATGGGTGGTGGGGAGCTGAATGCATGCACACAGGAGTGAGTGTGGCCATGAACGCGTGTCAGCTAGCCCTCACCCAGCGCTGGTCTAGCTTGCATGCTGGTCATTTACACACAATACAGGAAATTGTACTGGTTGGCAACCATGAGTGACTACCACAACGTTGCCCACGGTCAGATTTAGCATGCTACTTTACACAGTAGTGGCAAAAGTGGACTAAGCAGACATTTTTAACGTGACAAAGCAAACAAAAAAAAAAATGCAAGACGATATGAGAAAGCATCATGGCTCCAACTTTTGCTTTTTTGACACTATTGTCACATATATAGCTTGCAAGATTGTGAGTAAATAACTGAAAGTCATGCTGAACATTTTTTATATATCTCGCTGCCAACCAAAAAACTTAGATCTCAGTAAACTGCATCAGTGCCCCATATACCTGGGAACTGCCAGGAATGAAAGAAAAGGAGTCCAGAAACCTGCTCCTGTTGCTTTCCTAAGCTACCAGTGGTGAAGTGCAGGATGACAGGGCATGGGCTGGGTCACCAAACGTGGCTATCGATGGAAGCCTATCTGCAATCAGGCAAATATCTCCATTTTCCAAGGAGAATTATGAGACAAGCACCTCAACCTTCTCTGAAAAATTAAACCAAAACATCTCCATTGCCCCAGCACACCCATAGCCTCCCTGGCGTGCCCAGCAGTTGCGCTCTCCCTGGGAATGTGAGATGCCCCAAAGCATCTCTCTACTCTCCCTCATTCAGAGTAAGGGCTTGAAAAACCATCCCCACCATTAGTGGGATTGTTTCCTCTCAGTCTTCTCTGCTGGAGTTGTTCCAGGTTGTACAAATAGCCACATTTTTATAGGAACAGAACGGAGGGCTCAGGTTTTCCTGCACCCAGGACAGTGTCCTCCCCAAAAGGGTGTCTCTCTCCCAAGCCCAAAGGTGGCTGTAGAAGAGGAAGGGAGAGCTGTATTTTACAGTCTGGCAACTGCAAATTCCCAAGACAATTCACACACTGTACCTTATTCTGCAAACCAGGAAAATGTACAAAGTGCTCAGTATCCAAACGTTAGTAAAAGCAAACACATTTACAGGAACATGGAGCATGAAGTCTTAATACTGTTTAAATATAAAAGCAAAGTTAAAGGCAGCTGTAAAGCTACCACAGTTGTCTGCGTAGCTCGCCAAAGTACCAGATGCTGCTGCAGCAAAATTTCTGAGCGAGTACAGTAGGACAGATGGTATGACATCACCTGACAACATTCTTAGGACAGAAATGTTTATTTTGATATTGCAATGTGTGATTATTTTCTCCTTATGTTGCTGCAATTCCTATGCTAAGTACAATCATTACTAATCTAATTAGATATGGCATATTTCTATGAACTAACAAATGATAATAAATTATTAGGAGCAGGGTAAATGGATACTGAAATGATCCCTACTATTTTTATACAAACATACTCCATGACAGGAATTTGTACATAGAGAAAAACAAAGAAGGTAAGTTTTATGCCTATATTTTTGAACCCATTAGTGTCTGAAAAGCTTAAAAGCATCCTCATTATATTAAGAATTCACTGTTCTTCTAAACTGGGTATTCCAGAGTGACTGAAGTACGTTAGGTGCTGAGGAATTAACTTATGCTACAGCATTTAAAGGATTTGCATCCAGCATTGAGGTATTAACGTGCTTTAGATGCTATAAATCATCATAGGTCAAATCCTGTATTTTCTGAGGATAAAAACTACATAAAAATACAAAGAACATTTTCAGCTATGTCTTCAGTGTCTGCATTACACGACATGCCCTGGAGATGGCTGCCTCTTACTGAGCTCCTTTCCTTAAAAAAATTCTAACTATCCAAAGAATGCAGTAAAGCCATGAAATATGACTGTTGTCAAATAATACCACGAGAAAAATTATAATCCACTTAGGAATTTAGAAGAACCAAGACAAATTGCCAATGGCAGGGGATGCAAGCATATAAGCTGGTGCAGAACAAAGACAAATCACCTACGTTTGTTTTATCAGCCAGCAGATAAATTTGTAACAGCTCCTTACCAATGTTGCGCTTATATTCTTAGGCAACAGCCTTTCTGGTCCACAAAATGCAGGTTTGCAAATCACCACAGCGCTCTCTGCCACATCCCTGTGCGACCCCACGCTGGAGGAGCTAACGCCAAGCCCTGACAAGCCTGGTAGGACCAAGTTTTGTATTAAACGGTGGCGGCCAAGATGCAGATGGCAGCAAAGCCAACCTGGTGCAGGTGAGCTGGGCACGCAAAGCTGCTGGGGTACCTGCTCCCTCGCTGCTCCTGTCCCCTGGGGCTGCACAGGGGGCACAGCAATCTTTACTGCAAGGGCGCTGCACACCCTCCTGCTGCACCCAGGGGTGCAGCCATGGTTTAACCTCCCCCTGCATCGCACTCGGATGCCTTGGAGTCACCCGCACACCGGCGTGGGTGGTGTAAGCTCCTCTGCGAACAGCCCTGGCCCTGCAGCGGGACAGCAAGCTGGTGGCTGGCTGGACCTTGCACACCCACGGGACAGGTGAGCAGGACAGGGAGGAGGCAGAACCCTGCTGCCTTGTCTGCCCTGCGCAGCCCTAATAACAGCACCTTGCGAGCTGGGCTGCTTCAGGAGACCTGCAGATTCCTGAAAATTTCAAGCATAACAGCCACAAGGGTGAGGCTGTCCATATCGTTACTTGCAGCAACACATTTCTAGGAGAAAATAGCAGGGGGAGAGGCTAACAACTTGAACAGCTTGTAGTCTTGTGTGCCCAAATTCCACCGCGCAAAGGAGAAGTATGTTAAAAAGGTGCTGCTGCAGGTCTTCTCTGTTCCTGACACGGAGGGACAGCCTTTTGGCTCTCTTTAGACCTAATATATTCAGTACTGGAGGTCACATGGACTACTGCTGCAGCTCAGAGGGAGAGGTGAGTGGAAGGACAAAAGGTAATGGGCACAAACTTGAATATAGGAAGTTCCAACTAAACATGAGGAGGAACTTCTTTCCTTTGAGGGTGGCAGAGCACTGGCACAGGCTGCCCAGAGAGGTGGTGGAGTCTCTGACTCTGGAGACATTCCAAACCCGCCTGGACGCCATCCTGTGCAACCTGCTGTAGGTGGAGCTGCTCTGGCAAGGGGGTTGGACTAGATGATCTCCAGAGGTCCCTTCCTACCCTCAACATTCTGTGATTCTGTGAAGGCAGGTGGAACAGCCCAAGCTTTGGCTGAAACGAGAGAGAGAAAACAGCACTGCTCAAGTGCCTGGCACCATGCAGTGATTCCCTCTGTACCTCCACAGACAGGTCCAACCCATCTTTTAAAAATGTACCACTGCTGGTGCAGCAACTGCGCTTTTGGAGGAAAAAGGAGCCAGGTGGGTGGATTGATTAAAAAACAATCACTAGTATATAAGCAGTCTACGCGCAGCTCTAACCCGGACACTACCCAGCCTCAGCTGTGCTGTCTTGCTGTATCTTGTAAATCTGATGCTGTTTAATTTCCTGCTGATCTAAGAAAATCACTTTGCCAACAATTTTTCTTATTTCTAGCAAAATACTAGTAACTGAATATTTCATTCCTGTTGCTGTTGTCCTCCACTGAAGCAGATTGGGGGTTATATTTATAACATTTTAATGCTATAATTGGAGTCTGTACCCATTCTTGTTATTAAGGTTTTTAACACTTTCATGTGAAATGTTAATCGAACATTCCGTGCTTGTATGCTATGATACAACTGCACAGACAACCTAGTCCTGCAAGGACCTCCACCCATTCAGACTCCTGCCTGGATCTGCTCAGGGGCTGAATCAGGAATGTGAAGTAAAAGGACATCTTTGGCTACTTTATGGTTGCAGAAATAGGGAGGTAGGTGACGAGCCAGGGCAGTCCTCAGCCCTGACACATTAACGTGTCCCAGCACTTTCAAGCTACTGCCACAGGAGTCCCAGTGTGAAACTGGGACTTGCTGGTCGGGCAAGGTGCTCACACAACATTTTCATCAGCCTTCCTGCAACTGAAGATGCACCCTTCATTTCTGTCCTGTCTGATTTGAGACCCTGCAGTCCCAATTCCAGAAGTGCTGAGTGCTCAGATGGGAAAATTATGCCTGAATATAGGAAGCTCTCAATAACGCTAAGTATTGTGCAAAATCAGGCTCATGACAAATCAAAGTGGACCCTCAAAATCAGTGGCCCATTCATTCTTTTGCACCTGAACTTCTTGGTTTGTCAAATGTGAGTAATAATGCTCCTTCATCTAAAAAATGACTGCGTTAATACATCTGTGAAATGCAAATGGGGGGAATTATTAATTCCGTTTGGAGGAGAGGTTAGACAGTGCACAGTGAGCAGGGCACGGGGCCACGCATTTCAACAACAGAAGAAAACAAACTACTGAATAGTTGCTTATCAAAGAAGGGCCATCTACATCTACACTGAATGAAGCAGGAACAAATAGACAGGCGAGCACGCAATTAACTGCTGCATTGTAGAGCAGACACAGGAGGATACTTCCCAACTTCTGAGAGCTTGACTTTGCAGCCCAGCTAAGCAATTCTGGGGTAGGTGCAGGCGTGGGGGAAACTGCAGTGTAAGGAGATGGGAAAACATAGGGCAGAGGCACAGCCAGGCACGAAGCCCCTTGGGGCGAGCGCGAGGACGGATGTTTGGGGTTCAAGCACACAGGCAGGGCAGGCAGCGCGGGGGGAGATGCACAGCCGTAGCCCACCGCACTGCTAATGCCAGCCCGGCCCACGCATCCCCCCCGCTCCTCCTCCCGGCGGGAAGAGCACAGCGCTGCACAAGGCTGTGGGAGGCAGAGGCCCCCCACTGTGATGACCCCCCTGATTTTACAGCTCTCCTGGGCTCATTGGAGGGGCTGTCTGCCTGGGCTCTGCTCCAGCTACCCCACAGCCTCACTCACTCGCTCCTTCCCTCTTCCCTGATTTCACATTTCCCTGGTCAGAGCTGGTGCCCTGTGTAATGTCGGGTAACTACCCCTTCCCTGGCTATTTCAGCACCCGAATTCTGTGTGAGTATAGGCTGGGACACGGGCAGGGCCCGGCAGAGGTAGCTCCCACGGCTGCTGGCACCAGCACTCCTCTTCAGTTATGCAAAAGCAGCATTTTTAATTTTGCTGGGAAATTTCCAGCAGCAGCGGTGGGTTTTGAGAAAAGGGGGAGAGTGTGTGTCGTGGCGGCAGTGGTGAGTGAGCCAGTCAGGCCCTGGCAGTCTTTCCATTCATCCTCAGAGCTTAACGTGGGCCAACTTCAAGGAATAAATTGTGCTCGGTCTCTCTACCTGCTCCGCCACGTTTTCATCCCATGACACTCCCTTGAAGAGCCCATGTCCTGACCCTACAACTGGGCTGGGGGAGCTGGCCCAGGCTGCCCACCACATCTCCAGGAATGTCATCAGCTGGGAGGTCTGCTGCGATGCTGCGGTTTCAAGATTGGAGCCTGTGTCAACACTGGACCCCTTTAAGGTGGTATCTTGGCACTTCTAACTATGGACACCTGAACATGAACATTTTACAGAGCATGACATTGGCTTCCCAGGGCCAGCACGTAGCTCTCCTGCACTGCAAAATAAATTACCCTCACGTTTAGTTAAACTTTGTCTGAATTTAGATTAAAACGACCTCAAATCCTGAGTCTGCCACTCCAAGATGTTCAAATGTGGGTTTGCTTCCTTGTCCTTTTACATCAGAAGGATGCTAAAGCAAGGACTTCCTTACGACTGAAATGCTGAACTGCTTTTTACGCTGTTTACAGGGAATACGGAAAGGATAAACAATACTTTTAACAATGGATTTGTTCAAAGATGGAGGGCTTCTTTTGAAAAGACCTCATTTATTTTTCATCACTTAGGTGATTTGATTAACTTTGGTGAATTTTACTGCATTTGGCTAATGATGGCAGGCTGTTTTTATGGACCTTGAGCAATTGCTTTCACTTTCTGGTTCTCAGGCACAATTCTCCCTGGGCTTACAAAGCCCTTTTACAACAACAATAAAACCTGAATTAAAACATAAAGAATATTTTATTTCTTCACCACTTTTAAAAATATATTTTGAAATTTGGACCTAACACAGCGTGACAGTTTGGATAGGCAGATTAATACTGAAAATGCCCATCAGCCATGTTCTTTATAGCCCTATATAGGTATTTTAGATGTAAAGCTGTCTGAAGTGCTTGCAGTCAAAATGAATGTGGCAGCAAGAGTGAGAAACCTCAGAGGAAAAGAAGAAAGGGCATTTTTTGTTGGGTGGTGGCCGGAATTTTTTTCCTGATTGGAAAGCAAGCTTGAATAGGGATATATATATAGAGATAGATATATATATATGAAAAAATAAAATAATTGGAATTATTATGATTTCNTAGGCAGATTAATACTGAAAATGCCCATCAGCCATGTTCTTTATAGCCCTATATAGGTATTTTAGATGTAAAGCTGTCTGAAGTGCTTGCAGTCAAAATGAATGTGGCAGCAAGAGTGAGAAACCTCAGAGGAAAAGAAGAAAGGGCATTTTTTGTTGGGTGGTGGCCGGAATTTTTTTCCTGATTGGAAAGCAAGCTTGAATAGGGATATATATATAGAGATAGATATATATATATGAAAAAATAAAATAATTGGAATTATTATGATTTCAGTGTTACAGTCTTTGAATTTTACAGTTACTTGTGTAACACTCAATTGCTCAGATCCCTTCTAATCTGCTTTCATACTCAGTTTATATTTGTTAGGGAACACCGGATTACTTGGTTTAAGCATTTGTCCTGAACTTTCCCAGAAACACTACAGTAAAAATGGAAAACCTGTCTTGAAAGCAACAGATGGGTATATAAACTTGTTTATCTGTTGAGAATATAGTTATATAGGGTAGGCTGTAATTAAAGGTAACTAATACACTGATGCTTGCGCCTACGGGGGCAGCTTCTATGCACCATTTAAGAACTGTACTTGAGCACAAAATGCCACAGAAGGAAAATACAGCTTGACATTTGTAAACTGAATCGATCTTTCATGTAAAAGGAGGAGTAATATTACCCATCCTTAACTGCAGAGTCAGTATTCCAAGATGTTGCAACTGTGCCATCTTACATCTCCCAGACTATCTTCTGCCATGCAGAGTTACAGTGAGGGCTGCTTATTGTTTCCTTTCAATAATTTCTTCTTTTGTAAAAGGAACAATTTTGTAGCTAGGCAAGGGAAAAAAGTCAACAGCCCTCCACAAGTGACAGGACTCTAAGGAGCACATTTCCGACCCACCAGAATGCCCACTCTAAATTAACATAACTGCCTGGCATTGAGGGGCTTTTGTACTTTTAAACACCAATTGCCATTGGAAGAACCCCAGAAATGTTTAAGGCCCCACTCCTACAATGAACTCCCTGTGGGTGGACCTTTGTGTCCATGTGCAGCCCCATTGAAGTCGCTGGGAGTCACCATGGGCAGACAGACCTAGATTTCTAATTGCTGTACAGGAATATAGACTGCAAGGGGCCTCCCGGGATCATCGAGTCCCGGTCCCAGGTGCCATGTCAAATAAGCCTTTTTCAATAGACTTCCAGGTTACATTTTATGGTGGAATTGGTCTATTTGCCCCCACTACTATGAGGCTTTCTGGCCTGGTTTTGGGCTGGGAGGGAGGAGGGGTCATCTTTTCTTTTAAATAAAATCTTGGAAACTCGTTTGATCAAAATAATACTTTATGTCATTTTCTGTAAATAATCAGAAGTGTAATGAACACATACCTATCTTTTTTTGGAAGATACATGAGAACTCTGGGCTCTCACGCAGCAGCATATACATATGTTCGTTTCTGAGGTCAGCAAAGGCACAAAGGCGTACAGGAGATGCTGCAATCAGAGCACATGCCTACACAACTTCCTGTGCACGTTGTGAAAAACACGTACTTTGCCTGGCTTGCTGATTTTGTTATTTAAAAAGCAATAAACCCCCATCCTTTCTATGCTGTGCAAACTGTATCTGCAATAAAATGTTGCACCAACACAAAGAAAGATGTACAAAACCACAGGCAGAATTCATATTTTCTTCAACAGCACTGAATGAGGCTGGGGGTTGGCTCTCATCGCCAAGGAGGACTTTCAGTGCTTGCTGGAAAGGTCTGTGCGCTGGGGACAGGGAAGGCTGGCAGGAGGCAGGGTCCCTTGGAGCCGTCCCTGCAGACAGGCGTGCACCAGTGCCTCTGCCCAGCACCCTTCTGCATTTGGCCCAGGAACCGGTCACACTGCCTTGGGTTTTTTTTGCTGTGCCCTTGTTTAAGATCCAAATAATCAAATTTACTTAATTTGATCTAAACAATGCTTCCCCTTCTCCTTGCTCTCCTTTCCTGGGCAGTGACAGTGACACGCTGCCCACAGGGGCTCACCCCTTGGCTGCTGCCCTGCTGGTCCAGGCTGCCCCCACGCAACCCTCACACAGGACTGCCCCACTGCACATGCAGCATGGCTGTAAAGAATGGTGTAAACTGGGATTAATGCATGACTGAGAGTTGATTTTTCTTTTGTCTCACTTTTGCAATGTTACAGCACACAAATAACTGGGTTTTTTTTAAAAAACAAGTCTGGGTAGTGTGATGCTTTAGTGAGTCTAGCAAACCTCCTGCATTTAAAGGGTAGGTTTCTCAGCAGTATGCTCACAAGCTGGGACAAGCTTTGGTGGGCCTCACTGCACTCTCAGGAATTCCAAATAATATTAGTTTACGCCAAAAAAAAAGGTTTTACAGTATTTATGGGGTCGTCCTGGGTAACCATGTTTCTATTCAGACCTCCGCTCTTTCTCTG
The DNA here is from genome assembly GCA_013398295.1 of Chionis minor. Taxonomy (NCBI): domain Eukaryota; kingdom Metazoa; phylum Chordata; class Aves; order Charadriiformes; family Chionidae; genus Chionis; species Chionis minor. The sequence continues at coordinate 531,780 of VZSF01000964.1, read as the reverse complement.
CAACGCAAGTGGATGCATTGCATTCCCCAGAGCCTGCACCTGCCTGAAAAACGAGAGCCCCAACACGTCCCCGAGCCACTGGCCCACAGGCTGTGCCTGAGCGCAGCCGGCTCTGAGCCGCGTGCTGCAGTGGAGTGGGACCCCCAGCTCCCTCCCCTGCCAAAGCAGCATCTTCTCCTCAGCTCTGGTCTGGCAGTTGTGTTGCAAATATATTCATGTCACTCAGCTGGTTTCATGTCACAGACACCAGCGGCGTGACAGGCAACCACATGTTATCTGTTAAGAGTGTACTTGGTTTGGGGGAGATTTTTCTTAGAGGGAAAGACATAAAAGCTACTTAGTTGCTGAACACTTTTTCACTCTCTTGTATGTAGAGCCCTGCAGATACACAGAGGCTCCATACCATATAAGCCAATGGGTTTTGCAAATAGCTTTGTGTTATGAAAACTGATGGAAAAAGGATTTTTAGGTGTTATCCTGGCAAAACAGTAAATCAAAATACACCAAAATGCCATTTCATTCACATACAGCACAGTACCGCTGAGCATTACATGGACACATCCTGTTTTGCTGATAAAGTCGAGGCACAAAGATAACATCCTGGTCTGCAGCAATCTGGATATGGCAGAGCCCATAAATCTGCAGGACACGTTACATGGGGTCAGCCAGCTAAGGACTCCGAAAGCTGCGTATTGATAAGGCTGCCTGATGAGAAAACCTGGATGTTGTGTTTCTGCATCAGAAATACAAACCACCATCTGGATGTACTAAGGATGGAGAAAGCCTTCCAGTTGTGGATTAGTCTGGAGGACGCTAAGATGAAGCTTTAGCCCACCAGAGCCAGGACTGCCTGGAGAGCGTGGGGATCAGGGCCACGGGAAGGCAGAGGGATCCCAGGGAAACAATTCAGTATCTAAGTCAGGTAAGTGCTGAGATAACTGTACCTGCTACCAAACATTTCCTCCCTCAAAGTTAATTCAACCTGGCAAAATATGACATTTAGCAAACCAACACACTGCCACATATTTAGTATATGAATAGCTGAGATATGGTATATTTTCACTGGGATGCTTCTCCGCCAGGAGCATTCCTCCGTTGTAAGGTTTCTGGGCTATGTCTCCAATCTCCATTATGCAGGGTAAACACTCCCTGGATAACACCCCCGGCCAGAGCCCATAAATGCCATGGTTTCCAGTGCTGAATTATAAAGAGCAAGTGATAGCTTCTCTCTCCTCCAAGCTACTGTATTTCACTAGGAATCTGAACAGGAATGGCCTGTCTATATCACCCATTCATGACAGTATTTGCTTTTCAGAAATTATCTCAGTAAAAATTCCCAGGTTTGAGCTGAAAGAAGCTCTTTGGATATATTTGCAATGCAGAAGAAACAGTGCTAGGCTACTAACAAATGTTCACAGTAAATGCATGACGATTAATATCAAGGTTCAAGGCTAACTGGAATAAATGAAACATTACAGCCAACTTCATAAACTACCCTTGCAGCAATAGTAAGCAGACTAAAAATCCAAACAAAACCAAAACCTTCCTAAAAAAAAAAAAAAAAATAATAAAAAAAAATCCAAACCTTGGATTGACCTCTAAGACACAATTAAAGACCAAGGAAGCCTGAATGATTGGGCATTTAGATGGGTAACCTCAATTTAAAAAAAAAAAAAAAGTGATACAGTTAAATGGCACACGCTTGGGAGGCTGGAAGCAAAAAGGACAATCCTGATATTCAGAGGCTGTCCTAATGTCAGGTATTTAAAATAATATGGATAGTTTCTATGCAAGTCCTTAATTTTGCTTCTGTTAGGAAAGAGATAGGCTTTAAGTTTAAGTACTGAATTATTGCCAAAAAACACAATGCTATTTGGTACAACTGCTAAACTAGGTCAACAGTGAGACAAGTGCCATAGAGAACCACACCTGCTTTTAGAGAGGCCTCTCACTTCTGCAAATGGGGAAAAAGAGGGCAAGAAAGAAAAATACAGTACTACAGTGAAAGGAATATGACACTGAGCGGTAGCAAATGCAAAAACACCAGGTGTATTCCATCCATCAGGCTTAACACAGGCAAGCATCCTCAGAGGGTGGGGAGGAACAGAGAAAAGCTGAAGATTAGCAGACACGAGGGCAACACTTACTGATTCGGGATCCCTCTGCTGTTCAAGGAAAGCTGAAAACTCCACCAGTCTGAGCTTGGTCGTACCAATCGATCGGCCCTGCCACGCAGGGACCGAGGGAGCTGGAGCTGACGTGGGCTCAAATCCTAAAATAAAGGAACTTCATGAAGAAGTTGATAATTCCTCAGTTTATATTTTCTGAATTAAATATAATCGGAAATTATGCATGTAGCCCTTCGATGTTTATATCAATTTTAGCAAATAATTAATTCAGAATGAGTTAAAATTAGAAAAACACAGAAAAAAACATGTAGAAAAAGAGGTCCCAACTCAGCAAGCTAACAATGGCGCAAATAAAAGATCTACTTCTTTGTTTCCTTGGGGCTGTAACTCACTGTAGAATTTTTGTTTAAATTATACACTAAATTATAGAGATTTATAGAGACTTACAGTAGACTTACAGCTGACCCTTCCTCGGAAACTGGCAGCAAGACTCACAGGAGATATTACTGCCTTGGGAGTCAAGAGGACTGGCCTCCATTTCTGGCTCCTAATGTGCCACGTTACAAGTAAATCACCTCTCTTTTTGCCTATTTCTTCTGCCACTCTCAATTCCCCGCTCCTATTTAGGGCGTAAGGTTTCCAAGGAAGGGACTGCCTCTTACTATGTATTTGCACATTGGGTCTTTGACTTCTTTTGGAGCTTTTAGGCAGCATTATATTACAGATAATAATAAATAATTACTGTAGAGAGCTGAATCATGCCCTAAAAAGAAAAAGAAGGTTTTAAATTGATAATAAAGAGGGAATGACATGATTTAGAGAGAGAAGGGATGTTAACCACCATCTCTAATTCACCTCAAGAGAAAGAATAAATGCTATCTCTTGCTCCTCATCGTGGAAAATTAGATGAGAAGGAAACAAAACAGTAAAGGAAGAAGGGAAAGGCAGCAGCTCAAAGGCAAAACTGATCTTGGGAGAGACACAGGCACAAGGAAGGCAGGGGAGAGGCACAAAGGTTAGAAAACAAAGATAATCCTGAGCTAGGTTGAGCAGGGAGAGATCACAGGTAGTGTGTGTCCACATTCCGCAATGGGAGTATGGTACCTGACTCTGACCCTCAAATTTGGGCAATGAAGGTGTGAGGCTTATATGAAACAGAGAATTACAAATGTGACTTGTTAGACATGAACAGGAATTCTAATGAAGCAAAAACTCATGCATGAGTTTTGACTGATTTAGAAATACTAATAAACTTATTCTGAGAGAAAACATGTAAGAATAAAAGAAGACGATTCAAAATGTCTGCCTTAGAAAATACTGTTACAAATTAGGAACATCAAGAAAAAGGAAATAATCAGGGATGCAGAAAGATAGACTTAGTTTTAAGCATTAAATAGGAGCAAGTTAGAAAATCATAATAAACTAGGTAAGAGTCAGAAAATTGCAGTTCAAACAGTCAGAAGCATGGGGTCCTTTGGCAAGGGAGATGTAAAGTTAGTTATCATCTGTAAAGAAATAATGATCTTTCCTGAAATTAGCCATGAAACTACCTTGGGAAAAGGAGTAGGGAAGTAGCTATGGGAAGGGCTTGATCAATTTGAGCAATGGAAGTCAGACTAAACATTAGGGACTTATCGACGTGGTACCAGGCAGAGCTGGACCTTCAGGAGGGGAAGAGTTATCAACAACCAGATACACAAAGATTTTTTTATACTTAAGGCTAAACATGGTTTTGGAAGAGTTTTTAGCCTCAGTTTAAAACGGTTAGTGACCTTTAAAGCATATTTTCATTACAATGGAAGCAAGATTTAGCTATTAAAAAAGAAACGTGCATCCTATTAGTCATTTTTCACAAAGCATTTTCTTACAATATGGAATGCTGACTGGAGATCACATATGCACTCTTTGCATATGTATTAGTGCTTCCTACCTAAAATGTAAAAAAACCCAACAACCCCAAACCCAATGATTTTCCTTCGCATACAATCAGGTCATAGGGCATTTTGACTGCTGTTTGGTTTGGCTACAGGGAATGTTAGGTATGGAGTAGTGGCTCTGTCCATCTCAGGAATTAATAAATCACATTCAGTATGCAATTCAAGTCTTTTTATAGGACACTATAAATGGAAGAATTACCTGAAATGGGAGCTGTGACTGACGGCTGTATAGGATAGGCCTGCTGAACGAATGGCTTTACGCTGGAATAAAGAGTTACACAAAAATCATACACAGTAAATTCCATTAGAGTCACCTAGTATAAGAAAATACATGGTTAATGACCTTTACCCACAAACACATCTCTTCCTTGCACAGCATGTTTAACAGACAGACAGTAAAGAAGTAATGGGGGTGAGGATTATACCCAACGTCCTAAAGCAAGGAGCTCATCCGCACTCAGTCACCCAGCAGGAAACCCGACCCGCCCGTTGCAAGCATCACAGCAGATATGCACAGTGATTGCTTTGATGCCCGATAAATCCAGAGGACACTGAACTACAGGGGCACAAAGACTCCCATGGACCTCAAGGGACTAAGGTGGGGAGAAGCTGAAAAATCAGGCTGAGAAACATTGCTCCAGAGACCACTGCAGGGCTGAAAACATAACATCTGACAGAGGGGCAAAGGCTTCCTTCTCCATACGGTGCTGCTGCTACCATGGTGCCGAAAGGCAGTAACCCCACTGACCACTAATGGCCCTCATGCAGTGATCTCCAGCCCTGCAGGAAGATATGTCCCCTTTGCCTCCAGTATTGCTCATATATTTAAAAGAGGGTGGAAGTATTTGTTCTGGAAACTTATTCACAGGCAAAACCTTACCAGCTGCTTCCTTGGCATTATCGTTACATCTCACCACACAATGGGAGAAAAAGGAGTGTGCCCATTAGGTATTCTGCTTCAGCTGTCAGGTCTGGGATCCCTTATAACTTTTTGAATGTGAGTTCACATCACTGTAAAGGCTCTACTTTCTCTACAACTATCTTTTCCTCCTTTTCAGAAAAAATTGCAAGTTCCTGCCTCATTGATATCCTCTGGCACCAAAGTGCGCAAGCCAGCCCCCCACCGCATATAGAAGCATATTTTAATTTTCAGACTTACTCTTGTGAGGATCCAGGCTGCCCCGTTTGAATCATGCCCGGCCAAAACTGAAAGAGGAAAAACAAACAAACAGACCCACAATTGTTTTCTTTGTTTAAAGTTTTTGGATATTTCTGAACAAGCATGATTCCTTTTGCAAACACAAATGAAAGCATTAATCCATTCATTCAGCCTTAGTTTTCTACTGAACATTGTTAAAGAATACAGAGATTTTTTGGGGGACTCAGCTAACAACTTACCCCAGGTGCCCCAGGAAATGTAGGACGGGGAATTCCTGGCAGGCCCAGCTTGTTGTGAATAGCAGTAGCTGAGACTATCTGAGCTGATGACATTGCTGCCATGTGCTGGAGTGCTTTGTCCTTTGCTGTCTGATCCTTTAATATGACAATTACAGGAGTCTTAAAACATTTGGCACAACAAATGATGTTAAATAACTGCAGCTACAAGCACATAACTAAAAACTTAAAAAGCCACACAGAAAATGCAAAAATAGCAAACCATGCAGGGAAAAAAAAATACAGCACGGAGGCTAACACTCAAACTACCTCAAGGCAAAACCTCCTCTCAGACATGCATGGTAGACCTGAATTCTCACAGTCTGCTCTGCCAACACGCAGGAAGCTCTGGGAGACCAAACTACTGCCCACTTGTTTGTCTGGGCAAATTCTGCTGATTTAAATCAGGCTGCACTAAACATGGTCTGCTGCTAAGGCTCTGCCTGCAGGACAGGGAGCACTGAGATTTGAGCTCTATCATTTAGATCTAAGAGAAGTTTGCCTTTCATATTACACTGTAAAATGAGAACACAGAACTGTGACTGACTCGCAAACAATGACGGATTTTTCTTCATGCTTACAGGTTTAGAAATATTTTGGATTTTGTTTTATGACAAGTATTTTAAAAGTTCGATAACAAAAACATAAATAATATTTTAAACTTCCAATTGTGGGCTTTTACTGATTTACAGTGTTCCCAAAGAAAACAATCAGCGATAAAATTTCTGCTGTTTTCAAGCATAGAGGAACAAGCTTAGGAAAAGATGGGTTGTTATCAATTACTTGTATTACAGCAGCGCTTGAAGTCCTAGTCACTGCCAATCATATATGATCACAGAACGGAAAAGGAAAGCCTCTTAATGCAACAGAGTTAACTAAGTGGATATCTTAGGTCAGGTAAAATAAGTGAACAACAGACTGTTACTATCTGGTAAAGTGGGGTTCCTCATCCAGAAGTACTGTATTAATAAGTGCGAATATTTAAGTACGTGACTTAGAATGAAGGAACACAAGCAGTATTAAGCAAGGATTTTTGGGGTTTTTTCTGGTTTTATTTTACAAGCAAAGTAGCAAGCATGCTGGCAAGAGATGCATGCTCTTATATATGATATATGACTCTGCACATAAGCTCCCTCTAAAGCTGGTACGTAGTAGTACTATAGGTGAGTGGTTTCTTCCTTTGAATAGCTCCTTTAGAAACAGCAAAGGCTGAAAGTACAGGAAAAGCTAGCCAAAAATTCTGCCAAGCACAGTTAAGGTACATAATACTTGGTTTAGTTAAAATACTTACCATGCTTGTTACCTGGATACAACAACAAACAGTTTATTAAAATGCTTGTGTAGAATAGCAGATTCTTAGCAAAACATGAACAAAATAATAAGAGACAGAGGACGAGCAGTTTGCTCAACATTAAATATCAAGTTTAAACAAATGCATTATTTTCACCTAGGGACTGATTCATTAAAAGGAAAGGAAAAAAAAAGGGGGGGGGGGCGGATAAAAAACCTAAAACTAAAACACTGGGGGGAATTAATGCCCGCCTCCCTGTGTGAAAGCTGCAGACACTCAGTGAGGAGGATCGTTGCTGACCTTGTTTCCCTGAGCTGTGCAAGAAGCCCCTGTGGGCACCTCTGTGGGATGCAGCCCGGGCAGAGGGGCATGTGGAGCAGGGGAGTAGGTGATCCAGCAGCATCCCCCCTCTGCACCTCGCAGGAAGCGAGCCCGGAATGCGATCGGCTGTGGTGCCGCCTGCAGCCACAGAAACACCTGCGGACTCACCTGTGCTGCCTTCTGACCTGCCTGAGCCTCAGGAGCGCCTCGCTGCAGCTGATAACACATCTACAGAGCAGCTTCTGGAGGCGGAGGGGCGTGCTATCCATTGGTGCGTGAACAAAACTTGGTCATTTCTCCAACTTATAGCTTTCCTCTATAACTACGACCCATTCACTGGATAAGAGCTGGAAGTCAGCCCTGCGTGCCCCAGGGTGTGCATAGGAGGTTTGCGCACAGCATGGCTGCCTTTGGATATCTGCAGACCACCAGGCTAAAAAATGCTTTGGTAGATGTTAAGAGGTGGCAGTGTCCTGAGGTTCACGCAGCTTTCCAGAAAGCTGACCTCTCTACCTTCCTGCACAGTAAGAAGGACCCTCCATCATGAAAACATGAAAGTAAGGAGGTGTCCTTACACAACATGGAGGTGCTAGCCACACCAGACTTTTCTGTTCCTTTTCCCCCTTTTTTTGTTAGGTGAGCTGGCTTGGAAATGCCACACCATGCAAGTCTCACCCGCAGTGTGCTGAATCGTAACAAAACCAAAGATACAGGGGTTTGATACGCTGTGTGTGAAATGCATGATTCAAGAGACATGTGCAACCTCCAAAACTAGGGGGCCACCACTTTTACAACTACCTTGTTATTCTCCAGAGCTGCCGTGGCACTACAGCCTCCTCTTCTTTACCACCTCCTGGCTGCAACCAGCCACACCAGTGCCACCACATGAAGGTGCTGCCAGTGCCTGTGCTCCTGCCGAGTTCCCTAACTCATACTGTTCTGCTGCCATAAGATCCTTACTCTTAGGTGGATCTAAACTAGAGGAGAATTTAAAAGTAAAAGCTTTGTTAGGGATATAAAAGTCCATATCCAGGAGTTGCACGAGCCCAGGGCAAATTACGTATCTACAACATAGTTCATCTCACCTTGCTTTAGCTCTCTGAAGTCTCCAGCCTAGGGTGGACAGCTAACCTTCTGCTATTGTTAACGCAGTAAGCACCTACAATGTATTTCTTCCTTACCAGGCATCAAACCCAACTGCAGTGCATTACTTGCTGTAATGTTAGCGCTGTCCAAGGACTAGAATAGAAGCCTGGACACCCATATTCTACATGGCAACAGTTACGGCAGGTAAATCCCACCATAACAGATGAACTAAAGAAAATTTTCAAAAATTTACACTTCCTTCAAAATCTTCTGTTCACAGAAGGAATAACACTTAGACTGTCCTGTGGAGCTCTCAGCCTCCATCAGCTGTGAGCCTGGTGATCCTTAATTTTAGGAACGGTGATAGGGAGTTTTGGAGGGAAAACACGTATTTTGTTTCATGACATGAGAAGACATGTGCCTTCCTTCTTGCCACTTGCTGCTTTTCACCCCAGAGTGTTCTACATTTTGTGGTGGCTATTCATCTCATCCTCTTTGACTGATTACACTTTCAGGAGGATGAAGAGAAAGCAAAAACACATAGGATGACAGCTCAGAAATACAGCCTTTGCAATAGGGCTAGTCTTGAGGAATTTCAACAACTTCACAAATTTTCTGAGTGATGACAAATCTGCCAGCTCTACTGGACATCAACTGATTCTGGCCAACACACATCAACAGAAAGTTTCACCTTTTGTAGGCTTAGGACCCTCTGCGTAGTTGGAAGATCAGTTTTTCTCAAAGTAATTTTAACTTTACATTCAAACATGAAAGAAATCAAATTCAAAATCAAAGACAAATACATAAGAGGTCCTGACTTCCATTGGCAAAAAAGCACTTTCAGCTCCAGGAACGTTTTGGAGAGCTGCAAGGTGGTGGCCTATGCTTGTGTAATCAGGCAGACTTCATAGTCTTCAAAAACAAATGAGAAAACCACATTTTAAAGCTGTTTATTTAATTTGAACTATTAGCTTGTCTGCCACTTAAAAAACAAGTATATGTTGGGGTTTTTTTACGCCGTAATGGAGAGCGCTCATAACCAGGAGGGAATGAGTCTTTCTACCTATCACTGCAACGCGGCTGCTTCTGGGATGAAACTTGGTAACTGATTAATAACACACAATGGTATTACATCACAGTTTAGGCAGCAAGAGAAGTAATATATCCAATTAAAACGGCAGGGGTAATTTAAACAGGCAGATTACAGTAATTACCCAGGTTGGAATTTGGCCAGGACAAATGGGTTAACACCCCTACTCTAAACAGGAACGTTGTGGGATTTTTAATGACTGCAAATAGTTAAGACTTTGATTTCCTATCTTGTCCGAGACAGAAAGGATTTGGTTTTGCTCTCACTTGTGCTGCTGTGTAAAGCTGGAACAAATCCTTCCGGGTCAATGAGATTTACACGTAAAAGAGAAGTTTGGCCCAGCGTGCTGCAGAGTTCCCGTGCTGAGGTTCGGCAGAGGCTTGGGAGGACAGTATCTCCTACTCAATCATTAAATCCTACTGGAGCTTAAGGTATTCCTTAGGTCCCATCTGGCCCTGACCTGGTTTGACCCTACTTAATTTCTGAGCTCTGATGGGATTGCTGCTGCCCAGGAATGACACTGTAACAGTAAGTAACAGACTGCACTCTTAAACTGCTGCCTTCCCCTCCCCTTGTAAAAGTCGTCTGTGCTGTGGTACGTAATGAGCAGTGAATGTTACCAAGGTGGATTTAGAGTACGATCGGTGGAAATCTGGTCTACTTCCACTGAACTCCTAAAATATCATCACTACAATGGAGGTCAGGATCCGCCTCATGTTCTAGCGCACTACTTCTGGCTGCAGTTGCAAAGACTGTTTTTGGAAGGTGTAAACACTAAGAATCTAATGCAAGGAGACTATATAACATTTAATGAATCAGGCCCTTGAGGTTTACTTTTCACCCATTGGTTTTGGAATGCAAAATACATAGTTAAATTAGATAATAATAATTCCCCAGTACCATCCAATTATAAATCGTAATATCTATAAAAGCCCCACATGAAACAAGAGTTCTACATGACAAGCACAAAAGGATTTGTGCTCGACTTTCTTTTAATCCAACATAAACAGAAGAATAATTCAATCAATCAGTTCAAATGAGTTCTACAGCCAAAAAATAAAAACTGTTATCCTAGAATGATAAATGAGGCTTTGAATACCACGTTAACTATGACTTTGGGAAAAAATAGAAAAAAAAAATCTAAGACAGTATGAGGAAAAGTAAGCACAACAGAACACAGCATTAATTCAATAAGCCCTAAAACCTGTACGAATATTTAAAATACAAAACTTTTCTTGTAAGGAAAAAAAAAAAATGACATAAGAGAAGAAATAACAATCTGCTCACAAAATGGATATTACAGTAAAACTAACATAAAATAGATTCCTAATAAGCAATTTTGCAGATGTTATTTCTGCTCAGATCTCATATTGATTCAAATAACCTTTGCAATAATTAGCTGTAGCTCAAAAAAGATAAACAAATCATGAAAATATACAATTGTTCTGGACAAAAGATAGAGAGCACTTCAGTGTTTCTAGCCCTGATCTCCAATTTGCTTATTATTAGAGAAGACAGGAGTAAATACAAAAGCTGGCTATTTCAGCCAGGCAATAGCTAATGCCAAGAAGAGAATGCGCATTCAAAGCTGTCCCAACTTGCTGCCTAATGAGTAGCAATTAATCCATCTTATTGTATTTCAAAATGCTGAAGACTCCATTCACATCAAAGGGAATTTTTCAAGGCTTTTATCATTGTTCATTTAAAAAGTATAGAGCTATCTTTAGCATTTTGTAATTGACAACAATATTTTCTTTTTATCCCTCAATGTGGAATGTAGAATAATGGATTTTAAAACATGTAATACGTGTGAACTGTAGGCATTTTAATGTTTCCTTTTGTCTCTGCCTAATTAATCTCGCACTATGAAAAAATATCTGAAATGAAAGTCTAAGATAGATGTATATCCTGCTGTGAAGACCTTTAATCTCTATTTATGCACAACTTCCAATCCATCTTTTCTTCTGAATGGACAGAGGTGACTTTGGCTCCCTCGCAGCGCAAAGGTGGGAAATGCTGCAACCTAACACTATGAACTAGTGTGTTTGACATGTAAATACAACATTAGGGCGTAAAAATTCTGCTTTGCCTCCTCCAGTCTCTGCATGAGAGGAAATGTCATGAAGAGGAGCCGCCTTTCAGATGTGTCTCCAAGGAAAGCTTTATCTCAGCCTCTCTTTCCATTTTCATGAGACAAAATTTCTCTAACTTCAGGAAGACTTTAACAACCTCAGAAAATTAAGATCAAAATCTCCAAAATAGGAATATTTGCCTGCTGTAAAAAGAATTAGAATATACAACATCCCTGGAAAGGCTGATGGGGCATTCTCTGCTGGTGGTCTTGAAATGCACCAATAGCATTTACACGCAAAACTTCTCTTTCTTGCAGGCTACGGATCCATCCGTCCGGAGTGACTGTAGGCACTTATCATCAAAGAAAAGGGACTTTGCTAGACCAAGTAGACTTTATGGCATGCAGGTGAGATTTGCATCTTTTAGTTAAGCTTCAGTAATACTTTATCGAATGCAATGGGTGCAGGTAGCTCCAAAATCCTTCCGTCCGTTTTGATTTTTGCATAAGATAAACACAGAAAGATTCACCCAAGTCCTCTCCTGATCATGAGCAGGGTTCAGACCAAGGTGAGACAGAAAGATCTCTTGGTAAAAAATATATTCAGCAGGTACTTGGGCAACAAGAGTTATTTGTTATACCCTTAGTCAGAGACCGGGAACTGAGGTCAATGGGACAGATTGGCTACATCCCAAAAGATCAATAAGGAATGGCATTGTAAAGAAAACTGATAGCAACGGATGTCAGCTGGGGGACAGGAGCCTCCATGCCGTGCCCCTGCAATCCTCAAGCACCTGCCTGTGATTATTTCAGCTAAAGCAGTGCTGGAACATGGGGAACAACCAGCTTCTCTGCAATACCCTGCCCTGTGGACATGTGGCGGGTGCACAGAGGGGATGTCTGGTGGCAAAAGGAAGAAACATGGGAGATGGAGATGGTCTCAGGTCCAAGCTGACTGAACTCATAGCTACGGACTGGCATGAAGGACCTCTGCATTAATCCACAGAGTGGTTGCCCCTCATGCTGCAGGTAGGAAACTTGACATCAGATGCACATGGGGTTTTTTTTATGTAGAAACTGCTCCCCGGGATGCCATCAATCATAGGTTTCACAGAGTAACTGCAAGTGCCAGCTCATTGTTAAGACAGCGAGACTGGCCCCGGTTGGAAGCAGCGCTTCCCTTGGCTATCTTCTTCTTGGTCACCCCTTCACCAGTAAACTTGGGCAGCACCTACTCGAGGAGAACAAGAGTCCATCATCTTCCCGAGGAGGTTGATGGGGTCCAGGCTGCTGCCAAAATGGCTCCCATTGCAACAAAGGCCAATCGTCAATGCCGAAATGTGTTCACTTTGTCTTACTTTCACATCAGTGGTATCCTTCTTCAGGCAGTTTTCAAAAGATGCCGGGCCGTACAGATGGTTCAATATGGGAATAATAAGAAAAACGGGCAGTAGCACTAACAAAATGTCCAAAGCAGCAAGGTTCCTTCTCAGGTCCCAGACCAGTGGCTTCTCCCACGTCCAGGGAGTGATTGCAGCTCCCTGGCAGAAGCAGCGAGGGCTCTCTTTCTCATAAAGGCAGCTCCCTTATGGCACCTTCTTGCATCAAAGTTTCACCTCTTCCGTGTGGGGAGAAAAAAAGGTCTGTGGGAGGCTGCAGCTTCTCTGGAAGAGGGCTGTGGAAGAGGGCTGATGATGTGCCATGGCACCTCGTTCGCTGAGACCAAGACTGGCAAGAAGAAGAGGAGGGAGAGGGGGCGAGCCTGGCTCCTCTGCCCTTTCTGGTCACACCTCTAGCTGGCGGCCATGGAGGAGTCACCAGGGCTGTGCTGGGGCAGCTGGAGGAGCTCAGTCCCGGGGGCAGCATGAGTACCCGGCAGAAGGGGCAGGAGGAGCAGCCCGGGACTCACTGGCCAGCGAGCCTCGCTGGCCTGGGGGCTGGCAAACCGCTGTCATCAGTGTGCCCTCTGCCCCTGCCGTGTAGTTGTCGAGAGGAGAAACAAACACCCGGCAGAGCGTCGGGGCCATGCTGGTGGGAGGCTCTTCCTGAGGCAATCAATGCCGCACCAAAATGGTGGCTCCCCCACTATTTACCTCAGCGCCGGGGGAGCTGCAGCCCGCTGACGGGTGGGAAGGGGCGGCAAGGCCTGAAGCCCTGACAAAATAATTTGCTGCCCTAACGGACCTTCCCTTCTTCAGGCGACTCCTTAACATGAAAAATGCCCCTGGATCTCTGTTTGCTGCAAATGGCATCTAGGCCAGCGGTCTCAAATAGTACTAGTGTTTAGCAAGCTGCTTTCTTCTTCGGAAAGCTTCAATAAAAATCAGACAGCAGGTGCAGTACTTAAAAATATTTTTTGCTTTATAAGCGTCTTTGTATTTTAAGCTATTTGGGGCCTTCAGAAAGGGCAGTATTTTAGAAGAGTAAATCCAATATTGTTGTTCAGCTCCCAGGCCTGCATTTTGGTATCTAAGCGGGCCTTTCTGATTTTGGGAGCCCTGAGTGCTCACCAGTCCTACAAAACTCCCTGAGAGCTTCCGGGCGCCTCTGGAAAGCGAGGCAACCTATTCACGTACTGAATTTTAGGCATCAAGGATTGACGATTTAAGCTTAAAATGCTACATATCTCTGTATTATTGCACCCCCGGTTAAAAAGCAGTATGTTTAAGTTGTCTTAGTCGTCCTTTACGAACCCCAACTGCTCAGCCAGTGCAGCTAAAAAGCCAGCCACCAACAGCCATACAAGCTTGCCAGCATGCTGCCCACTGCGGACGAAAAACCCAGCGATTCTGTCAAGGAGGCCTCTTACAAAGCCAGGCTGTTATTCATACGCTGCCCTTCCAGGATGGCGGTAAGCATCCGCAGTGCTCACCGCTTCGCATTGTGACATCGACACTTTTTTTCTGAAATGTTTTGCTTTTCAAGCTAGAACAAAAACGGGATTTGTTCTCGTCTGGAGGAGGGGGGAGAAAAAGAAAACGGCAGAAAAATTGACAAAAAAGAAAAAAAAAAGGCGGGAAGTAAAAGATTTACAGGTTCCTTTGCTTTTTATTAAAAAGAGGAAAAAAAAAAATCACCAGCAAAAACTGCAAAAACCCCCTCTTCCACTTTTAAGCAATGTGAAAACAAAACAAAAAGGGTCCCAAGATCTCCGCTGGAAAACTTGAAAAAACAAGCAATCGAAGAAACCCCTATTAAGCATTTCCAAGAGTTTCTTTTTAGCCTTAGAGTATATTTTATGGAAACCAGGGAAAATGGGGACATGTACAATTTACCACGTCAGATTAAGCAAACATACTTAATATTCCCTGAACAGGACTCTGACTGAGGCTCTCCAAAGATTAAATGTCAATATTTTACTTTAAAAAATAAAATTTCAGGGAATCTTGTAAATAGTACGTAACTTGAGGTGATACTAGATTGTACTCTAGAAACACCTTATAGTTAGAGCAATCTTGATAAGCTGTGCTCTCTGGCACTTGGAATAAACAATCTATTTTAAGTACTCTCGATAGCATTTCAAAAGTACAGACAAAAAACATTTGGGAATGGAAAACAATTACCCCAATTACCCCTCTGGAAAAAGCAAAAAAGAAAAAGCGTCTACACAACTGCATAAAAACCCCGTGTATTGAAATATTCCTAGCACTCAACTGTTAAAAAAGAATTAAAATAAAATAGACTAACGGGTTAAAAATCAGGTTTAGGTGCTGAGCTGTTACAAAGAGTAGTTCACTTTGCATTTAGACAGTGTTAAAACAACGTTTTAATGTGGATGCTAGTGCAGAAAACCGGAGATTAAACACAAAGAGACGCAGACAGCTACCACATGCAGGAAAACGAGGTTACAGGCACGGCAGCACCAGGCGCTCGCCCATCACCGCGGGGAGGAGGAAGGGACAGGCATAGCAACCACAAGCCCAAAAGCAGAAAAGCGCATACCTTCAGCTTGGAATGAAAATCACGAGATTTCCTTCTGGCAAGAACCTGAATGTGACTAGACACCTGCAGGGTAGGGGAAGGGAGGAAACAAAGGAAAAGCCTGTAACCATGGAGATGAAAAGCCCCCTACAACTGGGCAAGCCAAACGTACCTTAATGGCGGCTTGAATTTCTCGAACTTTCTTTCTTGCTAAGACCTGTATGTGACTAGACACCTACATTGTTCAGGTTTATAGGAAAAAAAAACAAAACAACAAACAAAAGAAAAACAAAAAGCAAATCAAATTTAAAATGTCTATTTTTTTCTTTAAAAAAAAAAAGAAAAACTTTTCTGAGGGGGAAGTTATTTGCATCTTCAGTAAGCTCTGCTGTTAAAGATACCACATTCCCAGCCAGATACCAAGCTCTTAGCACCGAGGCTTAACAATACGAGTCATCGCTGCAGTGACTTGATTAGGAAAAAAAAAAAGGGAAAAAAAAAATTGTAACCCACCAGGTTTTGCATTCAGCTACAAGACAGAAGACACAGTTCACAGTTGGACGCAGCCCACGTGCTTTGGTACCGATCCCATCCGTGGCCAGGCCCTGCGCTCTGGCGCTGGGAGCCGACAGGATTTCTACCCCATCTGCCAGGGATGCAGATGCCCGCTCTGACCATTTTTCATTAGGCTTGAGACATAACTTGGCACCCAACTTTTATCAATTTTTTATTGTGTTCTGCAGCTCCAATGAGAAGCCTCAGGCTGTGTTTTGACCCCACTGAAACACTCTAAATTCTGGAACAAACAATAAAACACTGACTCAACATAGGTCCCCGAACCTGTGTTGGCTTCCTCGGTTATCTCAGCATCAAGTCTTCCCACAAAACATTCATGTAAGTGGGGACCAGTAACTTGACATCAGCTTGAGAGATGTCCAGGGTTTGACCCATGATCATTACATTTTTGTAAGAAATTTCTGTAAACCCAGTCCTGGACTGGACCAGTTATGGGTCAGAAGTTGTTGCCTGTGCAGTAGTCTGGGCCCAGATTAGCATTTCTGTTTACTCAGGCATGTACTGAAATCCATGTTATTGATGATGAGGATTTAATAATGCTGCCCAGCATCGCTTGGTAGTGCTCAGCATCCTACAGCCCTCTGTGTGAAGGTTTAAAACCCGCAGTGATGGTAAAAACCGCTAAAGCAAAGTTTCTTACTCTCATTTGACCCAGGGCATACCGTATCAAGTGTTGTACATATTTCCTAAGTTAGTTACAATTCCTGTCTGGGAAAGAACAAAGCAAAAGAAAAGAAGAAACAAAGCTTGATTTCCTTCCTCTTTAAGACTATTCCATGACAATAGTACCAGAAAGCCTGTATTTTTAGTAGGGAAGCAAACAGTAATGCATAAATGAGCATAGCCCCTGAAGGCCACCTTCAGAGACTTCATCAGGAAGCAGCTAAGGAACCAGTTTGCAGTAATTCAGAGTTACACTATCGCTTACTAAGCAATTTTGTAGTCAAACACGTAGACCGAGTTTTCACACGTGTTCATTTGTTTTGCTTTCAGTGGGATATTAGTGGTGTTAAAGGTTATACAAGAAGCACAATCGTAATGTTTAATTGCTCAGTTGAAACTCAAAAATAACAACAATCAAACTTGTCTAAACACTCAGGCTAAAGTGATTTACGAATCGCTATAGAGGGATGTGCAAGTACGGAGGCAGGACTTTGCCATATGTAAGCCATCACAGTCCTCTTGGTTTGGCCGCAGCTCTACCAGCACATGCTGGCCAAGGATGTAGCCCCAAGGTCTGCATTTTGACTCCTGATGCAATTTTAAGATCCCAGCATAATCCCCAACTCCTGGAGCTCGCATGGGCATAGCAGGGATAAACTTGAGACTTTGTCTTTTGTTTCAGATTTCTTTGCCAATATTTTGTTTGTTCCTTTTCCACGTGCTGCAGTTTCTAACCTTCTTCATGTCTTTTTTTCATCCCTTGTACATACATTTTCTTCCTAACTGACAAAGGACACCACCCAGGGCAAAATATCACCCAGTCCAAAGTGCTTTAAATCCAAGTGCTGGCAGCAGGCCACCTTTGTGTGTGCTGACTCAGCATCACCTTTCCCTGTGTTACAAAACACACGGAGCACGTGAGTGTACGAGCCTCTGCTTTCCCCTTCGTCACACACACGAAGGGGGAGAAGGGGAATCTCGCCCTTGACGTTAGAGAAAGTGAGGGGACTCTGCGATTTGCAAAGCATTTTGCAACAGCGCAAGGGTTTAGTAACCACCGCGTAAACTACACGGAACGTGTGCCTTCTGTGAGGCTGCTGATCACGGTGGATATTATAAATTAAAGGATTTAGTCATATGAGATAAGTTAATGGTTATGTGATAATCATCTGAAAAAGACTGGTTAGAGTGAGTCTTTGTTGAATGAAATCTTACTGTGGTCACAGACCAGGAGCCTGAAGGCTCTTAGGTGAATTTTTTTATTATTTTTTTCATCCTGTAGCAAGTATTGCCCATGAGCTGAGAGCATGATTAGGATCAGTCCTGCTAAATAGTTTTTAATTATTTACCTCTTGTATCCGAGGATTGTAACCTCTATTATATAGGTGAATTAGCTGCACTTTTAGAAGTTCCATTATTCACCATCTCAAAAATTATTATATTCTGCAATTGCCCTTATTGAGAAATAATGCACAATGCTTTATGCTTCAGCTTTTGAAGTTTTTTTTCCCCAAATGCAGGGGATAATAGCTTCGTGTACACATAGGTTAATAAACAATGCATCCTCAAACCGCCACTGAAATGATGCACAACATAAAAATAACAGAGTTTTAAGTACTTTCTAAACAGCATGTATTTAACCCGAACAGTGAAGTCAATACATCATCTCATCAGAGCTGAAGCATAGACAGCCACTGCAGCCAAAAATGCCATGTTTTGTCATTCACTGACATGCATACTTCCCCACTGGGTTATTTTACCTGCTTCCTGGTCCGTGTCTTCCCTGTTCTAAGTTTGATGTATCTGGCTATCAATTCATTCCTACCTGAAACAAAGAAAAATTCCTTATAAGGGACAAGCAGCATCACATCCGTAAACACCATTAAAATACCACATTTGAACTTACGAGCTCCATGCATATGAGGCTTATGTTTTCTTACACCTACTCCACTTTTCCTTTGCAAACTATTTACCAAATTTTTTCATTGTTCATCAGCATTTCTCTTCCCTCTCCTTAACAGACCTTTTGTGTTCCACATGAACTAAGAGCAGAGGGCTCTGGGTTCAGTGTTTTCCCATTGAAGTCCCGCAGCTGCAGCTGTTTGCAGGCAGAGAGGCACCTCCTTGGTCAGTGATGGTGCCCAGGAAAATCTCTTGCTGGAGAACCCCCCATCCCAGGGGCTGACACATGGTCTGGGCTCCTCTGGTTTTGCTTCTGACTGTGCCAGATGCTGTTTGCCACCCCCCAGCCCACCTGGACCCCTGCCAGGAGGAGCAACTGCTCTTGAGAAGGTTGTGTGCCACCCAAGCCGAAGCACCAATCACTCAGATGTTATGGTTTCTCATCAGCTTTTCTCCAAGTTTTAATTCTATGAGGAGGACAGCAAAATCTGTCCTTCATGCCAGGAACCACTCTGCCTCCTCCACTGATGGAAATCAGTGCCCCAGTTCAGCAGGTTATCAATCACACCCTTAACTCTATGCCCAAGAGCGGTCACCCTGCAGTGCCCAAGTTCCTGCTGCAGTGAGGCCAATCAACATGGTGGTTTGTTATTTAGAGCTTTATTTCTCTTGGAAATGTATAGTATTTCCAAGTTTCTAAAATGGCTGTTTGACTCTTCTTCAGTCACACATTATGCTACCTAATGCAAACTAACATTTTCTTTCCAAATTATTTCCTTCCTAAATATTGCTGACATGGAAGATAACAGTTTTATGTGGTGTCCTGTTTATTTTCACTGCATATTATGTTACTTCTCCATGAGTTGTAATACCTCAAATATACTTGTTCAACAAGTCCTAAGTTACAGAGTTATTTGCATTCAACACAGGGGAAAAGCAGCCCGTGTGTAGTAAATGAGAAAACTGACTTAGCAGCAAGCTGGAAACAGGGAGGTTAAGAAAATAAGTTGTCACCCGCCAAGTTATTTTAAAGTGGATGAGTACATAGCTGGGGAGTGCAGAAAGTTATATCAGCCAGAAACTCAAACTCTCTCAGTCTGATGTTGTGGGGGAGACAGGGAAGTTTTCAAGCAGCATGCCTATGTTCAAAGGGTATCTTGTTGACTGGAAGACTAAATGCAATTAGTCAAACTGAACCTTCATTTTCCCTTTTCCTTCTGTCTTCCCCTCTGAGCCTTATTTTACACCCTTTTTTTCAGATGTTGCATGGCTCCTGTCTCTTCCACGGTTTGTTTGCTAAACGGGTACTAGAATATGAAATATTAACATGCTTCAGAGTAGAGCTGTGTTCTCTCCGATTCCCTTGTTGTTTTGGTCTGGACTATGTGCCAGGTTCCCCGAAACGCGCCACTGTAAGGGTGACGTGAGGTTTGTAACTCTTCAGCGGGTCTCTTCAGGACAAACTTCAAGAGATAAACTTTGTGTGAGCAAACAGTTACACAAACGAGCAACACTTTTGCACGCGAGGGATTTCCATATGCAAAAGGAGCAGCTAGTTACGTGATTTCATGCAAAGACCTTGTGTTTTGGCTGAACAGTAGTTCTGCAACATGTTGTGCCCACAAGGTACTTGCCATTTGCAGTGAACAAGAGCCTTCGTGTTCATGGGGTGAAACCAGGGAACGCACAATCTCTGTATCTCCCTATTCTCACGTTCTTTCTCATCATCCAAACAGTTCACTTCAAATATGGAGAATTAGCGTTCATAGTGGTGGCTGTCCCCCTGTGTCCTTATGCTGTAACAGCAGCTACCTCACAGTGGCAGGACTGCAAACTCACTTGCAGGTGTTGAGCATGGACAGAAATGGAGCTGTTCTACTCTTCATTAATATTAGATGGAAAAGTTCTACAGTGGAAAAATACCATATAGCTTGAGAAAAGGAACCAACAGATAGGTTAAGAGCCTGAGGCCACGGCAACGAGCAGGGTGAGGAAAAGAAGTAAAACAATGGTGCATCATACTAAATGTGCTTTGGACAAGAGTTCTCCAAAACCTCTTGCTTGGTACTTTTTATGCCTCTGCAGTGTCCCTTTAATGAGTACAGGGCCAGCAGAGAGTAAAGAGGTGCACAAAAATTAAAAGAAAAACACGAAGATGCATTTCCCCACCTACTAACAGGGAGCTCAAAGCAGTGGTAGCCTGCAATTGCAGCCCTGTTTGATCCGGTGAGATTTAGAGATCACCATACTCCTGCAATCACCAGTGTCATAGGTGGCATGAACATTTTCATATTTCTAAATGGACTGGGGAATGTCCTCCCTCCAGAAAGCACTTACTTTGCCTATCTTCAAGCATGCGCATACATTAAGCACCCAGAATAGTTATTTGGTGCAAAAAGCATTGTCAGGTTGTCTTTATCAGACACCAATGACTGTGCAAGGTCACTGACTCTATAAGGTGATGTAAAGGACGCATTGCCCTCTCTTGTCCCTCCGTCTGTACTGAAGATGTTTCAGATACCTGGTTACAGCACCGGTCACTCCAACCATCCCTTGCCCGTTAAGGCAGCCCTGTGCAGCCCTCGGCCGTAGCTGAGGAAGGAAGAGTTAAACATTCTCACAGTTTCATGGTTTTCTTCCCAGTCAAGAGCGCTAAAAAACTATTTTTAAAGGAAAGCTCAGATTCCCAGGCAGCCACTTGACTGGAAAAGCAGCTTTATAAAAAACACCAAGCACTGAAAGTCTAGACTGTATTATTCAAAATACCAGCCAAGTGCTGTCTCCAGTTGAGCCCCAGTCCATCCATGAAGTGCTTTGGCTTGAATCAAGGCAGGGTTTCTCTAGCCGCTATCTAGCCCGGCAGGGGTATGACTAACAAGATTGTGGTTTTGCAAAGTGATCGCTTCCCCTTAAGGTGAAGTCTAGCTGGAGCCTAGCTCAAGACGAGTCAACAAGGTGGAATAATTTAACTTACAGGGAGGGGGAACTCTACAAGGAACCGTACAAAGTAGCCAAGGCAACAGCCTTACATTTTCCTTACAGCCATGTTTTCAACACAGCAAAGAAACATGCACCAGGCTTAGACAGAGCAGAAGATACTGAAGTCTCATGAGGCTCACTATCTTCTGCTCAGCCACAATGATCTGAAAAGACATAACTTCTTCTCTGGACCACCAAAAAGCCATAAACACAAACATAAGCACTGCCTGACACACACAAGATAGATGTCCCGGACTAAAAGTTTATAGCCTTTATATTATCTACCAAACTGGTGCTCTTCTTTACCAACTCTGACAGATACTAACAGAAAAGATCTTATCTCCTGACCAACCAGGGCCCAGAGAGGATTTTAGAGAAAGGAAGGCTGAATAACCCTAAAAACACCTTTTCCTGTTCCTGGGAATGACAGTAGTCTGAAACAAAAGGAAGCTCCAAGGAACTTCTTTAACTAGCCAATAGAAACCTTAGGGTGAAAAATGCTCATTAATAAATAGATCTTTTTTCTCTAAGAAGAGCTCAGCTGTGGAAATACTTTCCATACACGCCCTCCCTCAAGCTCCCTGTCATATATAACTGGGAAATTGCCAAGCAGAAGAGAAGAGGTCAGGTTTATGAACTGTAAATGTTCCTCTTCTTGTCATCCACTACAACAGTCTCCTACTTCGAATGTTTCGGTTCAGGTATCAAAGAGAGGCGTGGGGAGGTGCCCGGTCAGATAAAACATCTTCACAGCACAGGAATCTTTTTGCAAGGATCTTGAAAGGATCAGGAGAGGACCACAAGAAATATTTTATATAGGCTTTTTCTTGCGTTTTTTGTTGTTTTGTTTTTTACTTTTAAATTCAGACTTTGTCTGTCATGCTTTTCTATTACTGTCAACACAATTGCTAACTATAATTCTCCCTAATTCTCCCTGGACCGATGCTGAGGAAGAGGCATTTTACACAACAGAACATCTTTTTTAATCACGACAAGTAGTAAAAACGGGGTTCAGCTAGAAAACCTGCAAGGCTTCGTGGGGTGCCAAAGTCTCACTGTGGGCCCCCCTGGGGCAGCCCTCCTCCTGCCAACCCCCTGTCTCCCCCCACCTTCCCAAACTACTGCCCCATCCCTGAGGAGCATCATCCTGAACAAGTGAGCGCGCGGTGATCCTGGACACCTCACAGGCCACATGCAGGACTGACATTTTTGCTCTTCTTGTTCAAAATAAGTAGAAGCAGCTGCAAAGCGAGGAGGCTCCCACCCGCCTCTCCCCGGGGGAGGCAGTTGTTGCTCTAACAGAGGGCCCTTGTGCGGGGAAGCCTCCCCCACTAACGTTATTTCCAAGAACAGCCTAAAGCGGCCAAGCATCAGCCCCCACAAAGGTCTCCACAAGGCTCCCGGCTGCCACTCTTCGTGCTGAGGGTGTGTTTAACCCCACTCACCCCGCACGGGCAAGGCCCCTGAAGGTGTAAATCACTCTCTGGGATGGGAGGACATCACTGGCAACCCTTTCATGGGCCAAAACCACCACCACCACCACCTCTGCGCAGGAGCCAACAGGCCACCAGAAGCAGCTCTACCAGGACCTACATGAGCTGTGGACATGTCCTCAGCCACACCGGGTCCCTTTCCCCAGGTCCTGGCCACAGGCGTTGCTGCTCAAACCTGGTCCCCGCCAGCAGCGGGGCAGAGAGCCGGTGCATCACGTCCCCGTGGAGCCGCCGGCCGCTTAGCGGGCAGGCGTCTTTATTTAGAACATTAATGACACAAATTAAACCTCCGCCCTCCCAGCTCCCAGTAATAGGCACCATCCGAATGTGATAAAAATAGGCAAATGTGGGAAATCAAGCCGGTTAGCAATTTGAAAATGAATAGCTAATTTTAAAAAGTTTTCATACTCAGCAAAATAATCCAAGTAATGACCAAGTAGAAAAGCCTATTCTTTTCAGATAATGGCGTATTATGAATGTCTCCAAATCCTACGAGGCTGTGGCTTGAAAAAGGTATTTCACATCCTTAGTGCAAAGTCTGGGGACAGACGTGCACAAACATTTCATCTCCCAAGTCGTGCCTATGGCCGTATTTTCACTATGGCAAAGCTATTCAGCAGGTTTTGGCAAACTCTATTTCTGGATGCCTCTGCTTGAAGCTGCTATGTCGGCCTGGTGATCGCAAAGTGCTGTACATGTGCCCAGGGGTCAAATTTGTAGAGCTAGTGGGAATTTTGCTTGATGAGGAGCCTGATGAGGAACCTGCTGACAAGCTTGCTGCACCTCAGGCAAGCGCTCTCCTGGGACAGCCCCTGTGAGTGGTGCTGAGCCCTTTGTCTCACTGCTGACCATGGGCTGGATCCAGATCCCACCCGGCGTTGTGGGGGTCCGTGTCCGGACATCATCAGTGGGGACGGGCTGGTTTGAACGTTTTCCTCCATCAGAAGGTGGCCATGCTCACAACTTGGGGTGGAAGAGCCACTCCACCACGACGCTCAGCCCCAGCGCTCTTCCACTCCCTTTTGCCAGCAGAACATCCGGCTTTGGGAGAGCTCACCTAAAATTTACCGGTGCTGCCTTCTGAAGATGCTTTAAAGCTAAATTGGCTAACAAAAAGCCTCTTGTAGATAAAAGAGCTCTGCAAGTCAACAACTGGCTAAGCAGTTTAAACCCCTAAGTAAGGCATCCTCTATTTAAACGTTATAGGCAAATCTAATTTAAGCTTTTAAAAATATTATGGGCAGGTGTTTAAGTCGTCCGCACACTGGGTTTTGCGAGGGCTCCGGAGGGGGCTGGGCGGCGCTTCCCAGGCGGGCAGCATTTTGTTCAGACAAGCTTTCTGCAGAAGGCCACGTGACATAGGCCAAATAAACAGCATCTGGGGATTTTCAATTACAGACCTTCACCCAGCATGCCTGCACTGTAATCTCTACCAGATGAGGCTCAGGCCTCACTATTTTCAATAATTCACACACTGTGTACACATAACATGACAATAAGGGCATTCATGCAACCGCCTGATTCGCACATCAAAGCTCCCAAATGGCCAGCTGTAAGCATGCTTACTGCTGAATAATTCATTCTTTTCACAGGCTTGAAAAAACGCTCAGCGGGAGTTGGCAAGCTTGTGTTCTTTCCTGTGTGGTATGCTAAACTCAAAATTTGAAAGAGGTACAGCCCCACTAAAAAGAGTCAGAGATCCAACTATTTAAATGTGCGTTTGCGAGCTTTCGGATGGCTGCTCACAAAAAAAAAAAACAACCAAAAAAAAAGCAGCGCTACATTTCCAAGTGGGTAGCGGAGATAAGATGAAATAGCCTACGTGTTTTCTGGGGCAGGTGTTTAACAGAAATAAGATGATAAAAACTGTTTTCGGGATGGTAAAGTATTTTTTTATACATATTATTCCTCGCTAAATATCTTAGATATACCAGAGGCATAATAGTTAACAAGTTCAGCAAGCTTGAAATTTCCACATACTTAGCATAAATTTTCTACTATATGGCAAAAGGGGTTTTAGTTAATACTAACACATTTGAAAAAAGCAAACACAGAAACACCAGGGCTAATTCTGTAACTCCTATTTACTGTTCTCACAGATACGGGCTGAATACTAATTTCTAGATGATATTTTAACAACTCCAAATTTGCAGCTGTGTCTCTGAACATTTAGCTTGCAACCGGTGAGTGTTCCAGATTTGGAAAATACTTTGGCTTTACACACCAGAAGCATCATTTCTTTAAGAAAAAAAAAAAAAAAATAAGAGGAGGGGAGAGAGGGGGAATAAGGCTCTGCTTCATAATATCAAGTTTTCTTGACTGTCAATCAATGCCAGAACCAGCAGGATCAACTAGTCGTGACCTCTCCTTATAGCAAACACATGCTGCTTACCAGCTGTGGACTGTGTTTTTTACACCCTTTTCTCTATCATTCAGAATGGCTTCCTCCTAATCACAATAATCCCAAAAGTGCTAAAACATATCAATCGTCCTTTAAGCCCTGCCTACAAAAGGCCAGCCGTCCAGCCTTTATGGGCTTGTCCAACAGCAGCTGATACTTCATTCAACTACAAATCCAATTTAGCAGTTACAAGAGGTTTAGCATCACTGGAAAAATATTGGTGTTGATCCTGCACTCTTAAGTCAGCAAATATTCCTTTGCCATATTGTTTAGCTTTTTCTGCCATATTTACACTTCTGCTGGATTTCCCTGAATGACTTCAACAACAGCATTTAACCTCTGAACTGGTAATATTTACAGTTGATCAAACAGCGATTTTTAAAATATGTTTACCGCAATTACAGAAACATAAGCCTATTTGTATTCCGACTGTTACAACTCTGAAAAAAAAGCCAACCAACAACCCTACAAACAAACACAGTCATTTCATTCAAAACCATAGAGCACACTTTATGTACTAGTTATGCAGGATGTTATTTATTATAGCCCTTTAGGCAAGTTCACGGCAATTCTTTCACTTATGTATTTTTAATTGCCAAGTGAGCCAATGCAAACACTCCCTTGATCCCCCTCCACTTTTTTTTTTTTTTTTCTTTTTTTTCCCTCTTTAAGCAGCAGTATATGTAATGCTTTAAAATAAAGATCGGAGACCCTGTCCGGGGAATTTACTATTCCCTAGCCCAAATCTGCAAAACCTTGGGACCACTCAGTTTAGGCAGCCTTTAATAACAGGAACATAAAGCAGGAGATAACTCCTCCGGCCCTGTGGCAGAGAATGGGAGCTGCTTTTCACTTGCTTTGTAGCGAAAATAATCAGCCTCCAACCTGCATCAAGCTCAGGATTTCCATCTCTCTGCACAGGCGCTTGGCGGAGGGCCGGGGCTGTCCAGCTCCCCACAGCTAAGGACGCAGGCAAGTCCCCAAAGACACCCAGGGAATGGGACAGGGACCAAAAAAAAAAAAAAATTAAAAAAAAAAAAGAGTGTCTTAGACCTGCTGGAGCTTGTTGTTAAACTCCGCACTAAGTCCTTCAAGAGCCAAGGGTCCAGCTCGCAATTTAGGTAGGGATCATGCACAAAAGTGCCCATCTCCAGACAGGATCGAGAGGAGACAAAGACCGCGGTGTTCCTAAAATGGGTTATAAAGGCTGCCCGAGTAGGGTGTGTGTATGCAGACACACACACACACACACAAGATTACAATAAGCCACTTAAGTATTATTATACACAAATTATCTGCTTGCAAAGTGTACTGTAACTGGGTTGCCCAAGAGGACAAGAAAAAGAAAAGATTCAAGAAACAAAATAACCGAAATAATCCCTTTGGATGCTAATGAGCGAACAATTACAATGACTCATTGAAGTTATATCATAATGATACTTCCAAAGAAAAGAACTTTTTGTGTATTGTATTAAAAACAACAGCAATAAAATGATCCCAGATTGAAGCAGTACCACAATTTAATTTATACAGCGAAAGGGAAATGACATAATAGTAGCACGGAAAGATATTCTCTTCATGTCAAGTCTTAACCTTTTGGGTTTTATCCCAGCTTCAGTTGTAAAGAAAACAACAAAAAAGACCCATAGACACATCTGGTTCAAAAGTCTTCATTGACACTAGTGCAATGCACTGGATTCTGTTTGGCAGCTCTTCATACTGGGAAATATTCCACATAAGCAATGTTTATTAATTTTCTTCTTCTGAGTTTTTAAAAACACAGACAGGACATATTTCAGAGAGAGAGAAGAGTGATCCAGAGATCTCTCTGAATATTCATTAATTCATATTTTGCCAGTGTCAGTTGTCTCAACAAAAGAAGGTTTTATAATTTACTCTAAGCCTCATTTAATTAAAATTTAAATGTTACAAAAATACATGGAAATTTTTTGCTCCCTTGTAATTATATTGTTTTCTACTTACTATAAACTGTATTTTACTGCAACCAAAAATGCATTTCAAAACAAACGGCATTTTTTAGGCTTCAGAATATACAAAGAAATCCCCATAGGAAAAAAAAAATCCCCAAACTTGACCTTTGCCATCTCTCTGGATCAGCTACAGATGTTTAGTAGATTATACAAAAACCTAGATGTCCTTAATCTGACATTTTTTTTTTTGTTTGTTTTCCCCCTGCTATGATAGGAACTCTTAGTAACCTATCTGCAAAGACCCCATGCGACTTCCACATGCATGTGTAATTGCTGTGTTGTTTTCCAAGCAGTTGCAATTTTTCAGCGATGTGAGCAGTTCAGAAAGGAGAAGACTCTTACCCAGCGCTACTGACACAGTCTGATTTGGACAGGAATCCTTCAAATACACAGACAATGGGGCTGGCTGACCTGTCATGCATGATGGATGAGTTAAGGGGATTAAACCCACTATTTGCATTAGAATAGATAAAAATTAGCAAAATAGAATTTCTCAGTAGGTGGCTTCAGTTCTGTTTGTTCTCTTCAGCAAAACGAAGTTCATTTTTAAAGGAATTACAATTGTTTAAGTAACGCTTGTTTGCAGAGGAGAAATTTTGGATGCCAGTTTTATTCTTTAGGAAATCCACTTCAACTACGACTACAACAGCATCATTTTCTGCCCATGTTTAATATTAAAACATTACAAAACTACAATGTTCTAACTGCTATAACTGTATGTTATAGCGGTTAGAACACTGCTTAATGCTTGCATGTCTGAGCCGCATGTACCCAAAAAACTGTTTTGAGTTCAGAAAGAGATGATCAAAAAGACCAAAAAATTACTTTAAATTGTGTATTGATGCTTCACTGAGGTTCCGAGTACGAGCCTGTGACTCAAGAACTGTAAGAGGCAGATGCTTGAAATACTGCACATTTCTTTTGGCTAGGTTCATATTGCACACAGTGATGGTACTTAAAAGACTCAGAAACGGCTGCACAAAGTAACATAATGAAAGACTTACCTTATGGAATAGCATTATATTGTTTATACAATATAACTTTGAAAGAAATCTGTATGAACAAGTTGGCGCACACAAGTAGGCAAACAGATGTAGAAACTCCAGAAACATCCATGGACCACAATGTCCCCTCACTCCTACAGAGAGCAGCCAAGACTTGTCTGTCAAACAAGAGTTGTAAAAGTAATGGTGGTCCCCCTCTGTCAGGCTCGCTCATCTAATTTGCAGAGAGCGAGCAGCCTCCACAAAATCCAGAACATTTTTAAGAACGTGTCTGTGTACTGCCAAATATGCTTTTTTGAACTCCTCGCCCATTTTAACGGCGGACTGCAGTCAAACTGCTGATATATTCCACTACGCCCTATAGCAGCATTAACGGAGAGCAAAGCAGAGGCATTAAGGAGGTAAATTTCTTCCACTGATGACATTACAAATGGGAAAAGCTGTGACATGATTTCTCAACTCAGCATTTAGTATAATGAAATCTTAAGAGAGCAGCTGACTTCTCTCGCTCAGCGATGGGGGTTCTGGCCAGATCCAGAGGCTATCTAAAACAGGTCAATGCCAGAGCCCACAGCCAGGGATGGGGTCCCACCATACGGCTCCTGGGGAGGGGGAGTTCATCTGCAGGCGAGGGAGGACCCCGCGAGCTGCCTTCATTTTCACCTCCACAGACCCTGCGCTGGCATTTCCTGCAGCTCTCTGCACAAACTGTTTATTTAGCTTATGAATTATCTGGTGTCTGTGTCCCATGCAGTTAAGATGCTTTATTTTCACAGCAGGTGCAAAGAGGTATTTAAATTTGCATTATATCCAGGGTATTTGGACTCTGTTTGTGTTAGATGACAGCTTCTGACAGCAGATGGTCCAAGTGGAGAAACGTTTGACCGGCATATGAAAGAGCTTGGGATACATCCAACACTAACCTTGGTTTCCAAGTTATTTCACAAGCACAAAGTAACATTTTGTGGAGATTTTATAGCTAACAATGTCATTCTAGCCACAGTACAATAAATATTTTGCTCCAATTATGAACCCACAAGAGAGACCCATACATACATGAGCTACAGGGTAGCTCATTTCTTATAAATTCGGTCTCAGAACAGGCTTAAAATTGGGACTCCTTTAACTCTTTTCTTTTAGCCTAAAGAAAGACCTGTCCACACTTCCAGGTGCGATATAAACCTGTCCAGATCAGTTGCCCATTCCTGCCTCCCTTTTGCGTCACTGATGTTCAAGCTAGCGGTGAAGAACAATACCCCTGCACTTCCAAAGGATCCCCAGGACACCAGCCCAAGGGGAGAAAAAAGAAACCTTAATGCCATCCTGAACTCAGGTATGAGAACACAGCAGGCTGTTAAAGAACGGAGGATACTGCTGCTTATTTTAAAGCTCAGCTACAAGAGACAGCAATGAAGAGCTAGTAATCAAATAATACTGCACCATAATGTATTTTGTTTGAATTTGGAAGTATTCCCCGTAACCTACTCATTCATCAGAGTGAAAAATGCCTGCCTGACTCTTCCTGCCCCTCTGCCCCAGGCTCTGCAGTCCACAGTACATCCCAAGCAGTGTAAATACCATGTTGCTGATTTCATTATCATTGTAAACACCCATTTGTGTCTTTCAAAATCTGTAGTGTTATCCTGGAGAATCATAAGGAAATTTTGCTTCCAAATCCAGGAGAGTCCTAACATTTGTAATTTTCTTTATAAATTATTTTACTTAAAGTGGTTGCTTTGGATGATGGGAGAGCTCTTTTAAAAATAATTTTAAGGGGTAGGACATGCCAGAGAGCCAAAAGAAAATTACAGTTATTTATACTCTTTTTACCACTTTTTTTTTCCTATAGTAAATCACTGCTTTCACTTCCCAGCTTATGCCGTTACTTTACATAACGTTTACCCAAAAAGCGTACATTTGGAAACCTTCTCTCTGTTTGTTTTGGATAAATGAGTAATGGAGTGCAGACACAGCTTCATATGTAATTCTTAATCCCACTTTCTTTAGCCCTGATGCAGTAGGAGAGAAACTTTACAGCCAGGTTGTTTTGTGGCTGAGAACAGTAGACATGGGAGTGGGATAGGAGACTGGCCTTCCAGCAGCAGCGCTCCTGTGCTTCCTTGTTTAGTCCCTGTATTCTCTTCACAGTTTTTGCCTGTTATAGAAGGCCAGTTCCCTAAAAATCACAGTGAAAAAGTTGCATGAAAGATCAATCCCACTTTCTCCCTGATAAGCCTCCCCTCCACCTGCATCCATGCCAGCACACATCCGAACAGCCCCAGCCACCAGTGGTTTCCAGCCCTGACAGCAACAATGGACATTTCAGGAGGTGCTGAAGGACTTTTCTCAGCTCCAACAAGCCTCACTAGGGGCTGCACGCCCAGGGCTGGCATTAGGATGGGAGGACATGTCCCAGCGCGGTGCCCGCAGCTAACATCGCGAGACTCAAGACGGGTGCGCTGGCAGGAACTGTGAGCACAGCAGCCTCATGCAGCGAAGAAGGAAAGCTTAAATACACACAGATCTAGAATCGCATTCAATATTTCTTAATGCCACTTAGAGATATCTAACCCTACCAAGCTCTCAGTTTGCTCATGTGACTTTATCATCTGTTTAGTCTAACGTGCTGATATGGTAACTTGTAGTCTCTAGCGCTTAGAAGGGTTTCATTTTTCTTCTGAACGATGGCTCTTTATGCACTTTTCTCTCCCCTCTTTCAAAGCTTGCTTTCTCTCTCTTCTATTTCCAGCATAACTCTTCACTCCGCATTTGTTCAGCTTTAAAGATCACTGCCCTTCTGCCCAGCCCATACTGTACGGTCTCTACCCTAATGAACACACAGGCCGGCACACACCATGGGAAGGGTATTTTGCAGGCACTTCTTCCTAATGGGCAAAGCCCTGAACAAGATTCCTGCATCTTCCATCTAACTTAGCCAGTGGCCGGATGGATGCATCTTGACACATGGAAAACTGCAATATCGAGCGAGGGAGTGGTTCTGAGCTTCACTGGTGCAGAGCTGAGCCCGACAAATGAAAAAGGGTTTTAAAATGTTAAGTACCATGTAGTTGGTTTCAACCTTCTGACACTGGGAGGAATTCAGACAAGTCCCTTGGCAAAAGGGTATTTCAGATCAGTGGCAACACAGTCAGCATCCCCCTTCCGAATTCACAGGCTTCTGCCTATGCAAGCACAGAAATAGTCATCTGCTGCTGTGCTAAAACACAGGGAGTGTACAGAGTGATATACTGTACCTAAACTTCTGTCAAGTCCACCTGGCAGCAAATTTCTTAGTTTTACAAACCTCCAAGCACTCTACTACATTTTCATCTTTTTACAGTATATGTAGTTTTCATGAAGGCATTTTCACTGAGGCAACTGGTAAATCCATCCTGAACCTGGCAATTGCACCAGTATCAACATTTTAGCACATAATAGCATTTTTTGCTGTTAAAAGACATAAAGAAACGGTCATTGGCTCAGTCAAAGAAATTCCACCTGACACCAGGCAGAGCTAGAACGTATACCTGAAGAGATTAAATTAGTGCTGCAGAGACGTACCAAGAGTGCTTGCAAGAATGATATCCCCATCATCTTTTGTGAGATGCATATGACTATATCAGCATTCACCCCTCCAGACACTACTAAACTGAGCCATAGGCTGTTTTTCCGTAAGGACTGGTGGACTTGGTAGTGTTAGGTTAACGGTTGGATTTGATGATCTTAAGGATCTTTTCCAACCTAAATGATTCTATGACATAACAACAAGCAGTAAAAATATACTTACCTCAGAGGCTCACAAATGTTTATTTGAAGCTATTAAAAAGCTGAGATTTAAAACAACACATTCATTTAAAAGAAAATGAAAGGTTGTTTCTGGTATGGCTGATGCAGTTATATGTTTTCTGTTGGGGGAAGTTTATAGCCACGTTATTGCTGTCAAGGAGGGTAGTGAGCCACAAGGATTTCCAGATGCCATGTGTGAAGTTTCTCATTTCCCCTCCTATACTAAAGTACATTATCACCCAAACGCAAACAAGCTTTAAAAAGTATCTGTCATTAAAACATGTGTGGCCCCCTTGCCTGGACTTAAGATATCTGGTTTTTTCTTTTCCTTTCCTTTCTTTTTAAGCCAGATGGGAGACCGTACTGCAGCACTCCCCAGGGGCCTAATGCTGATCATACTGATGTTAACAGTAGTACTAAGGGCTGCATCCCTCCCGCACGCTGCACCCTGTCAGTGAGAAAACCCGGCTCTGCAAACAGCAACGCTTCACTTGTAGAGAGTCGGTCAAAGGAGTGGAAGAATTGCCGCCACATTTCTCAGAACAGCTATGAATGTGAAAAGAGATATTTAAAAGGAACACAGAACATAAAAGGAAAAACACCATCAAGTTCCTCCTGTACCTGTAAATAGAGCTTGCTGCACCAGCGGAAAGCTGAGGGACCTGTCCTGCTGTACGGGCACGGGAGCAGCAGGGACGGCTTCCTGAGCAGGAGGCCACCCTCACGCCTCGCAGTGTGTTCGCAGAGATGGCAGCCCCGTGCCAAAAGGACATTCAAAGACAAAGACCACCTCCAGAACAGCTTCAGCAAGCCTGAAGCAGAACAATCTCTCTCACGGCTGCCTGGGATTGCTGTATGCTCAGGCGTGAGGCTTTCAAGTGGGAATGGGTACTAAAGAATGCCTTGCTATTAATGATCTTTCCAACTCTTAACTACAATAGTAGAAGAATTAAAGCTAGAAAATCTTTTGTGGGGGAATGTATTTTCAATCCCCACTGGATTTGTTTTTAAAAAATGGAAATGCAGAATTTATGCAAAGGCCCAGCACAACAGGTGCTCAAAAGAAGATAGAGGTGGAACCATCAGAAGGTTGATGCTGTACAATCCCCACTGATTTTATTTACAGCGAAAGCCATGGTCTCAAAGCAGGTGTTCTGTTAAATGATGTTAACCTGAATCTTTTGCTGAAGGTGAAAACTAAATGGGAGATGTTGAGCCCGAAGCAGAGCTGACCCTTCTGTCTCACACCTGGAAGCACACCAACAGCAAGATCTTGAGTGGGAGCAAGAAAAAGAGTTTTGCTGAAACCCCACAATGACACAGAAATATCTATTAAGGGAACAGGGACATGCCAGCATCCCTCACTCCAGCTGGAGAACTTCCACACTTCTGCAGCGCCAGGGGCACAAAAAGGCACCCGTTTCTGAGGTACACTTAGCGGAATGAAGGTTGAGGAGAGCACTGTGCCAATGGTAACCAAAATGATTGTATGCCAGTTTTATCACATCAGCTTTTGTCCATTATGTCAAGAAATAGTTTCCATGTCTTCAAATCTTTCTTATAATTCTCCCAAAGAGGGTATATACAACATAAGCCCCAGATATCAAAAGGACACTCTCGGAAGCATTAAAGCAAATCCCTGAATCTATGTTTTCTTAATCACATCAGACATGACTTGCAGTTATGCTAGAGCATTTTCTGAAAGAAACATAGATCTGAGTAACAAAAATCGTCCCTCACTGTCATGTTCCGCATTAATACTTCAGACGAGGAGAACTGAATCTCTGCTACAGCAACCGCTGCAAATAGCTGAAGACTCAATGTGCAAAGTGTGCACATTTGATGAAACAGAAAACAGCCAAGGCAATTATTTCTGTAAACGTAAGACAAGTCAATATGGACAAACACCTTTTCAAATCTATACAGGGCAAATCATTGCCTTGCTGTAGGATCATGATTGAAGCTGAACCGCCTGAGTCTTCACTGCACTCACTTCTAGCTAAAGAAACCCACCCAGAGCGCCTACTGCACCTGTCAGTGCTTGATACTCCAGTCTTGCTAAAACACAAGTTAATAGATGGAAAACAAAAATGTCATTATAGTGCTTTCAAAACGATCACTCTGGCTTCTGCTTCATCTTTTCATTTCCATGAGATTAATTAAAGCCTTCAATTAAAGTGTAAGCCAATTTATAGAAGTTTTTAAAATTCAGTAACTCAGCTCTTTTCATCCTAGTATTTATTTCCTATTGTAACATCTGCCATTATGGCAGGCTTTTGTTTGCATCTTTTCCCATTCTTACCTGGACAAAGGGCTCTTTTGTATTCTCCAGATATAAAAAAAAAAGTGAAGATGTCAGACATTTCTATGTGCACAAGTAAGGTCTTTCAAGGGTGAATATGAGCTAAACCCCAGTTCTAAACATTAGTTCACAAACTTTGATGCCTGAATCATTTGCCAGTTCTCTGAGAACTGGAAGTATAGGAAATACTTCGACTTGTGCATCTGAGAAAGTGAATCTCCATGGAAATCAGATCTCAGTCCATCTTATTTCTGTAGTTTCCCAAGCAAGACCCGCAAAGGCTCCTGCCTGCCTGTCGAGAGAGAGGTGTAAATACCCAGGTATTTGCACAAGAGAGAACGCAGTTGAACTCATCCATGTCTACCAGGCAGGCCTTTGGTGGTGTACATACTCACACTGCACAGGGGAGGCACGGGACGATGCTGCAGCAAGATCACGGTCTCTCACTTGAAAATGCCTTTTCTTAGTCTCTGCCTTTGCTGAAGAGCTGCCGACAGTTATCCTCTACCCACAGCCCATCCTGACAGTGTTAGCTCTTAAATTGAGAGTTGTCCTTGCGTTGCTGCCAACAGTAGGTTTGAACAAGTACTTCTGCGAGCAGCAGAACCAAGGAGGCCTGGTTTCCTATGGCTCTGGGTCCTGACAAAGAGCTTTTGCATGGATTCTGGTGCCTCGCCTCCCGAGGACTACGCTCAGCCTTTCCCCGGCAAGATGCTCCTAGCGTGTCTCTCTCTCTCTCATCTACCCACTGTCCTGTGTTACATGTCCTAAGCAGCATCACTTCTGTCACAGTTCGGTTAACCGTGAGCAAGGCATTTGCAGAAGTGATGGGAGAGAACTGACAGGCAGATATTTGTGGACTGCTTTGGAGCTGTGGACAAAAGAATAGTTTGAGAGAGAGAGTCCTGTTTCACTGCTGTATTCA
This sequence comes from Chionis minor, assembly GCA_013398295.1. Classification (NCBI taxonomy): domain Eukaryota; kingdom Metazoa; phylum Chordata; class Aves; order Charadriiformes; family Chionidae; genus Chionis; species Chionis minor. The sequence continues at coordinate 496,478 of VZSF01000964.1, read as the reverse complement.
AATTTGAGTTTATAGCTCAATTGCTTATGATGTTTGAACACGATTGCGAACTGGGGGTGAAGGAAACTCATCTCGGCCATCTGGCGCATCTATCCTTGTAGTAAGCAGTAATGATCACAGGAAAGAAATAGAGACTAAAGTGGATCAAGAAGTTTTCCTCTTCAAAAAGATTTTCTCTTCTAAACTTGTAGTTTCATGGCTGTGCTTGAGCAAAGATATCAGAAACCTAGGACAAAGCTCTTTATGCTGGAAGCATTAGTGGACAAAAATAACAAATTCAATCCCAGTTCCTACATCTCATCTTTTATATAGCTGATGGTTCACATACCCCTTACTAAACTTGGGTTTAAAATAGTTTAGGATTAAATAGAAATTATTATTATTTTACAGTGCCAAAATGTTTATGGGTGAAGAGATTGAGATAGTAAAACTGTTGACCTTGTAACTTTAAATAAATGTTTATCTGGCTTTAGGAATGAGTCAATTACACCAAGTTATAGTAACTTCTATAATTTATTCTAACTTGAGAAGCTTAAAACCAGTGCAAATTATATAAATTAGGCATACTTCATCCCTGTGCTTAAGCCTCCTTAAAGTCAATCTTGTTCCTTGGAATTTGAAAGGTTTCATTGAAGTTGTTGTCAGTGGTATCTTAAAGTGCATACATAATGAAGAGCTTGATTTTAAATATTGGGGGATGGATAACCGCTGTCATAAAACAAAATACACTTCAAAAATCCTGGTTCCGTTCATATAAATGTCTTTTCTTTTTCGTAAAACATGGGAAGTAAAACCATCTCGCATTCAATACTGGGCTCAGTAGAAATCATTGGCCTGAAAGTTCAGCATTGCTTTCTACAACATAAAATCCAATACATCCAATAACAGAGTACATTAAATGTGACCTAACCAGTGGGCAGGGTTCTTTATCAAGAAGTAATACCCTTTTGCACAAGATCGGTAGTTTGAAGGATCATAATCTAAAAGTGACCTATGGAAATGTAATGCTTCTCATATTCCAAGAAGATTAAACCAAAGGATGATATATATTTCCATCCAATAAGGCAAAAGTACCTACTGAGCCATGTAGGAACAGGCCTCAAGTATAAACACCCAACACCGTTTTCAGGAACAAAGAAACTGCGCCACTTCATCTAGGAACAGTCTCATCCGAATGTAGTTCAGTCTGTAAGAACAGATAAATGAACCCATTTCACAAGAAATGGACACATTTCCAGAAGACTGTCTTTGGTCAAGATTTTCCTATTTTTCCTTTATCAACCCACTCAACCTACAACACAAATGCAGGGTTCAGTTCCAAAAAAAAAAAAAAACAAAAAAAAAACAGCATGCTGAAGGCATCTGGAAGAGCAGTAAATTACTAGTAGATTGGAAAGATTGATTTGTGAAGAAGTTACAACGAAGTGGAGACATTGCAATCAGCATGTACATGGTGTAAAGACCGAGTCTCCCAGCAATCTCTGAATGCCCTCAATTCCCACTAGCAGACTGAAATCAGTGGGAGCTCAGGACATTCAACAATTCATAAAAATTAAAGCAGGGCAACAACTGTTTTTATTGTTTGTTCTTGGCAGTACCCTCTAAGAGCTAGACGCTGAAGGAATGCATGATCTATGTTGTGACAACTTTGCAATTTAGAAAGATTTAAGCAAAAGGGATAGGGTAGTGAAAAGGGGTGTAACAAGTGACTAAAGCGATCAAAGCTGATGATGGCTGGCATTCTCTATTAATACAGCAATCTCTGTATTATAGCTAGAGACTATTCCCAAAGCCGCTCAACTTACCTGCTATTGACATACTCATTTCCCACAAATCACAGTAAAAGTCCTTCTTGCGTGCTTCAGAAGGCTGTAATCTAGAGGACTGGGAGTGTGATATGCAGAGAGGTTTGTGGGCCAGCTCCAGCACGACATTGCACTCACGGGGAGAGCGTGCAGCAGGACGTACCCACCGCGGCTGGGAGCGAAAGGGGCTGATAACGGGAGGTGGGGGGAGCAGCCTGGGGGGCAGGACCTGCTTCATGGGCACAGACAAGAGCGCTGCAGTTTGAGGCAAAGGAATACAGCGGAATTGCACAAAGACAGAAGAGAAGCAGAAAGAGTTGTTGATTTGGTTGTTGGTTTTTTTTTTTTTTTTACGTGTGTGAAAATATACACAGAGGGATGATCTGAACAAAGCAAAGTTTAAATATTAAGTGAGAAAATACTTTCCAGATTTAAAACAAGCTCCAAAGAATGTCCCATATTGAGGCACTAAAAACTAAACTGAGCAATGCACTAGAAAATATACTGAGAGGAGGAACCTTCCACCAATTCTTTTTTTGTTGGTTTTTTCCAATGGATGTATATTTAATGTTTTCTTCCTGTATGACCTAAAAATCTACACCTGTAGATGAGCCCCAAGTGATAGGCACACCATAAACCGTGTGATAGGCCTGCAACACAAACTGAACCAGCTCAAACTCAAAAACTCTATGGCATTGGTACTGTTATTTACTTTGACTCATATGGTTTAGTTTTAGGTAGTCCTGAAAGGACCTGGGAGTTGGACGCAATAATCTTTATGGGTCCCTTCCAACTTAAGATATTCTATGATTCTGTGACTCTTTTCAGTCACATTCCTCTAAACCCGAGAGTTTAATAGTCACACCCAGAAGGCACTCCTTATTTACCTTTCTGGTTTTCCTACACAAAACAGAGAGTAAGAAAAGCAGGAGGTGAAAAATCCTCTTCAAGAATGGCTGCAGCAAGTTAATATTGTATTACCAACACTTTTCTTGTTTACCTCACTTTTTCTAACAAATTACACCTTTTATTCAAGCATAGACTCTGCATTTCTTATACACTCGGAATATGTCAAAATACTTCCACAAGCCATCTCCTTCTCTTTGAGGGGAAAAAGAAAAAAAAAAATAAGGACCCACTGTAAAAGCAAGAGGCTGTCCCACCTTCAACTTCCTTCTAATGCTTAACACTAGGCTTAAAATTGCACCATATAAACACACACAAGCTGAAACATCATGAGCAGCCCTTCCATCTACTTTGCTTTACACATTAAACCACCATTCAAACAGAGTCCATTAAGGCATCTAAATGTGACTTACCACATGTGTTAATTGGGTGGGGATAAAAAAAAGAAAACACAACCCTTGAATGTGGACATTTATGTATTCCCATTATTCAGACCCTCTTGATGCCACAATCTCCCCCTTCTATAGTTTATAAATACTTGATTTAAAATATAGCCATTTTATCATTTGTACCACATTTACCTCATCTTACCACGGTGCTGACTGGATGAGAAGCTAATGTAGCCTACACTGTCTGGTCAATTATTGCATGGACACCAGGGACCAATTAATGCCATCCATAAAAGCCTGAATCATTCTGTCAATTAACTAGAACTAACTATGTCATCAGATATATTACTGGTGAGCAAGTCTATTTGGTTGCAATATGTCTTGAAGGAGAGCAGTATCAAATGAATCACAATTGACTTGGACAACTGCTAGCATAATTTCAGAAGATGAAAAGACAAATGTGGTAGTTATTAGTGGTCCCCTGAGGAATTACAGCCAAGCAATTGTAATGTGCTAAGACTGTACTAGCAGGTGCCCACAGCACAAATCAGGCAGAGGGTTAAATCAATATTTTCAATTTCTTAGGATCAATCCAGTGTTTGAACAAGATGGAAACTTGTTAGCAATTGGCAGAATGTGTAAATGAAAAGTCAAACTTCTTATTATTTGTTAAAAAGGAATCAGTGCTCTGCATCATGCCCTTGGCACAAGGTAATGCTTTCATGATCCAGTTGCTTGGGCATTCACTAAAAATCTAGCAGTTCTTAAATTTTAATAGAGTGCAAAAGGTTACTTTAATACACGCCGACCATTCAAGATCTTTAAAAATGATTGAAGTGTCAATAGGAAAGTTTTTGAGCTGTGACAGCAGCATAGTTATTAATGATTAGTGCAAGAAGCAGAAGAAACCTTGATCGCTTTAGGAAAGTCTCACCAGGAATGCAGCCGACATCTTTGGTACAACAACTTCACATTTATTCTGACTCATATGGAAGAACCTTCAGAACATTAAGTGATTCTTTACCAATTCAACAAGAAAGAAAAAAAGTAACCTTACAAACTGATTTCATTTACCGCTGCTGGGTTAAAAGATGCCTATAGCAGAACTTAAAGAGTTGGCATCATATTCTTAAGTTTTAACACAAAGGTGTCAAATGCACCCTTACATCTTACTATTGTTTTATAAAGAGAAGTCTCCAGCTACCCTGACAATCAAATGAGGTTCAGATAATACACTTAAAGTTAGGGAAACATACCTTTAAAATGATACCTTAGACAGGGCACAGCCCAGTCTCTGGGATTTGGAAGCAGAAAACAGGCAAGTAACTTTATTGTACCTGGGAAAAAACAGATGATGCTGACTCTTAAAGAACCTAACTCTTTAAGTCCGTTATTTCAAACGGATCAAAACCGTGAACATTTTTCATGTTATAAGACTAAACAATTTTTATTAGGAAAACAAAAAGAAACCCCTGATGGTTAATTAAAAAAGAGAAAACACAACAAAACACAGTTTTGAAACACATATGAGTAAAGAAAGCACCTAAGCTTCAAACACGAATATCTTTCTCTATACGTTTGGCTGGTATAGGAATTCTTTGTATTGTCTTCAGTGTCTGGACTTCAACACATGGGCACAGACAAGCGAAAAGGTAGGCAAAGCTCCTCTTTCACAATTGCCAGGGATAGAAATATTGGTTTTCATGTTCTTTGTTGGCTATTCTTTAATTGTGAAGATAACAATAATTACAAAATCAGAATTCATCTGGCTGGAGTGCCTTTCATCCAAAGGATCTCAGAGTACTCAGCACCAGAGCACGGAAATGATCTCTCGCCCAGCATATGGTCAACCTGTGAATTCACTGCTACACAAAGTTATTAGCAACACCTCTATAGCTGCTGTTTTTTAAATAATAGCTGCAGCCTTCACTGATACAGGCCAAAATAAAAGAGCACTTGAACGTCAAGAAACTGCAAACCCTTTTAAAGCTTTACATTAGATGCTGCAGATGAAGTAGGAGATATTTCTTCTTTCTCAGCCTTTTCATGGGAAGACAAGATTTTTAAAAAAAAAATCATCCAGGCAGATTTCCCTATTTCAGGGCTGGCCCAGCTAATCTATTATCAATGTCTAACTTGTCGCAGCTTTGTCTGATTTGCACAATACGTTTGTCAAGAAGACCTTTTTCTCTATGCACATTTAACACAATACGGGGGCTGCTCCACACCACAAAGCATCGAGTCCAAAGTACACAGATACACTATCAGTGTAAGACAAGTATGATAAAAACCATGGGAATGCAAAACATGGCAGTACTTCTTACTAAATTGGCCCCTATTAATTACAAAAAAATAAGAGAAAGAACTCATTATAGTAATGATATAGCTATTCTTTGAAGAATAATGCATGGAAGATAAGCCCTTTAACCCAAGATACACAGCCAATAGATTTTTTTTTCTTGCCTAACCCCTCTATCTATGCGCTGTGTATCAGTAAGGAGGCGTGGTTTTGGCTCCCTGTTCACACCCCCAGGTGAAAACCATTAGTTGGCTCAATGGAGGCTAGAGCGTACACGTACTTCCTTGTGTTTGGACTGGGGGAGCTCGAAGAAGCTACACCTTTAAGCAGCGCAGCGAAGGAGCGCAATCATTTGAAACCAAGGTTCAGCAAATAGGAGACAATAAAATATGGAGTAACTTGAAACCAGCCCACGCACTGCTCAAGAGAAATCTCCAGCTTGTCTCGCTGGCAGACACACCCTTGCAGCTCTTCTGGAAAGCTGTGCCCTGTTTGCAAGACAAGGAGCTAATTGATTCAATCGTCTTCTGTATGCGCAACTATAAAATAAAGTGCCTAAAGAACAGCGCGGACATACGGCTCAGCTGACTGCGTTAAAAGACTCCGCTGTCTAACAGCACGCTGATCACAGAACAAGCGCCGCAATTGTTCCAGCCAGACGCCACGGGACCAAGAATGCATAATTTCAGTACTTGTGTGTCCAACAGTAGGATATATTGGCAGCAGAATAGCAAACCGGCTTTAAGCTCAGCTATTGTTAACATTTTTCTCTACCATCTATGGAGTTACCGAGAGAGCAGAGAAGGGGGCTGGTCCATCCTCCACCACCAGCTCGCACACCTGCCAGAACACCTCCTCTCCCTGCACACAGCAACAGATTTTCATCTTCACAAAGCAACTTTTTTTTTTTGCTTCTGTCCCCCCACCACTACCATCTAGAAATTATATTCTTTAACTTCCTCTGCAACAACCTTTGAGCTGGGGTTTCCACAGTCAGCCAGAAATCGGAGAAAATAAAGTCAACCTTTTCAGAGTGACATGGATATATCACTCAGTACCTCCATTTGATTTCTTCTACTGCATGATATATTTCACAGACTTTCTGGTTCTGACCCAGTAGATGTAACTCACCAGGCTGGAGGGAAACTCTGATGCTGGATCTATATAAAAGTTTCCAGCAGTGCCAGGGGAGGGTTGTTTGCCACAAAAAGCTACGGAGAATGCCTCTGCTGTACTCGGCCCAAGGTGACAAATCTAAGGGCTCTACCATTTCAATTCATCTGAAGTCTATGCTTAAAAGCAAAATAGGATGAGATACATTTCAAACAGAACAAGGAACATGCGATCTTTGTAGTCATGTGGCAACCTTTCTGCTAAGCAAAGGCATCAATCAATTCCACTAATGATGAAAGGAAGAAATTTTATGTCAGGGCCCATTCTGCAAACTCTGGATTCAGACACTGCTCTTGGATCTCAAAAGTAACAGAACTTGCCATTAATTAGGAATGAGCTATATAAAGCTGGACATTAAAGAAATCTAAAATCACAATGCTCATGATGTCTTTGAAATGTTATTTTTTTCTCCAGAAATGCTAATATGGAAAAAAAAACCCCACCTTGGAATATATACTTATTTTCCTTATGAAAAAATGTATTGAAAATTCTGAAAATCTAGGAAAAAACATACATCAGGAAAATAATTCTAAGCACGTTTCCACACAGTCATTGAGCTTCTTACATCAGTTCTTCTGGTTTAAATATGGAGTAAATTCACCGAAGTAGGCAACAAAGGCAAAGTGATACAAAACTGGGGTCTGCGTGAGGAGAATTAGCTCTCAAGTATTTATCAGATTCCACAGATTTCAGACACATAGCTTACAATCCCCACAAAAGCAAGTTACTGGGGAGCCAGCAGTTCTCTACCAGGTCAATCTTGGTCAAGCTAGACATTAATTTCCAGGTCTTGGCTAGATAAATTGACCAAGTCTGAAAGATAACAACAAACTCGTGAGCCCATGAGCCTCATGCCCTCTGATTTCTAACAAAACCAACAAGAAGCAGTATCTAGCCAGGCATCCCCATAGACTTCAAGACAGGATTTCACCTTACGGTCTCAGTTGTCTCTGCCCCACAAATAAGGGACTTCTCCTGAAGTCGCCAGCAATGCCACGATTCAATTCAGTCTAATTCTTGCACACGATTAAATTCAGACCCATTCTTTCTGGAATAAAGGCAGGGTTGGAGAATCACATCACAGAAGGAAATATTTACACGTTCCGTCTGATTTCACACTGGTTTAAGCTCAATGAATTCAAAAGGACTTACCGAGAGTTTGCTCACAAAAAAGTGACGCTGTGTTTTTCCTTTCCTTACCTCCTTGCTCTAGCCCCAGGCCCTACACTAATGAAAGATAATGACCCATACAATCAGCCATACACTCAATACAAGAACTTGAATCTGATCTGCTATTAATGCTCTTGTCCTCAACTGTCTTTAGCATTCACTGCTCTTTAACGTACCTGAAGGTCTGACTGTTCTCCCATCCCCCTATGTTATGACTCAGAGCACCCATCACGACTTTCCCTTCCTGGTAAACCAGCATTACAGACCGATTTCTTTTCAGCTCCTCTGATCACCACACTCCATCTTCATCTTGCTGCAACATCTCAGTAGGGCGTTTATAGAATAATGAGTCTAGGGGACAGAAAAGGCAGGAAGCGGGGTTTCTCTCCAAGGCTGGAAGGTGGCACACCTGCCCTCAATTGCCCCTTAACGAGGGGACGAGGTGATCACCCCTTACCCCTCAGGTGAGCAGCTCCCCTCATCACAGTAACCAGCATTTGCATAGGTCTCCACATTAACACCCAAAAGAACATTTACAAAGAAAATAAAGGCAAGATTCTCAATTCTGTTGCTATGCATAATCTAGTAAATCTGTTGCTACACATAATGTAGTATTTCTCCTACTACCTCCTATTTCTAGTATATAATATTTTATTTATTATTATAATTATTCTTTCCATCATCACCAGTATATTTCTGCCAGGTAAAAAATTTACTCAAATAAAAAAGTATATATATTTTCTTTGCAGAATTACATGCTTTAAAAAGCAGAATCACAACTCTGTACATTCATTCTTCAACAAGAATTTCTCTCCCGTAGTGCTGTGAAGTAGAGAACAGTATTTTACCGTGACCTGTTAATGTTTTGCTTGGATGTGGTGCTGGTGTTAGCCAAAATGGAGGGCGACGATAATCCTGACCGATCATCACTCCAGAACAGACACCAGAACCGGGAAAATCATTGCAACTAAATAACAATACAAAACTAAGCGCAATCCTTTTGCAATCAACTTTATGTCATACCTGTAATAAGAATAGTCATAAAAATATATCTCATTATTTACAATTTAAATGTAGCAAACAAGGTCAAAATGAAACCTAGTGCATCCTAAACTCTGCTTAAAGAAAGAAAATGAGACCTCTGCCGTTTTGAAATTGCTTGAGAAGTTACTCATGCTCCTGCATAACAGCTTCTGAACCATGCATAGTTTTGTTCAAGCAGCTATGCTGACCAAGGGCACTCAGTATGTAAATGCTGGTTAATACTTGTTTTATTCACAAGGCAATGTCAGATTGAAAGAAATGTGTTGCAAATTGTTCCATGATGTTGATGAAGATGTTGAACTGCTGCATCCGGTTGATGATGTTCTGTAAGACAGATGTGTACAGCCTGCATGGTTTAGGCTTAGCATAAGTAGGATTCAGTAGGAGAAAATCAGTTCCTACTGAACTTAGCATTCAGTAGGAGATCAGGTTCGAGACCACCTGAACAACCTGAAAGTGCACAAGTCCATGGGACCTGATGAAATTCATCCCCGGGTCCTGAAGGAGCTGGCGGACCAAGTTGCGAAGCCACTTTCCATCATATTTGAGAAATCGTGGCAGTCTGGTGAAATTCCTGTGGATTGGAAAAAGGGGAACATAACCCCGATATTCAAGAAAGGAAAAAAAGAGGACCCAGGAAACTATAGGCCAGTCAGTCTCACCTCTGTGCCTGGCAAGATCATGGAGCAGATCCTCCTGGAATCTCTGCTAAGGCACATGGAAAATAAGGAGGTGATTGGAGACAGCCAACATGGCTTCACCAAGGGCAAATCCTGCTTGACAAACCTGATGGCCTTCTACGATACTGCCATGAACTTGGTGGACAAAGGCAGAGCAACGGACGTCATCTACCTGGACTTAAGCAAAGCATTTGACATGCATGAC